>JAKOGI010003190.1:0-63407 GCA_029747015.1 Carnegiea gigantea | reverse complement strand
ATATATATACACATATATATATATATGTGCGTATGTGTGTGTTTGTGTGTGCATGTGTGTGTATATGTATGTGTGTGTGTGTATATATATAATGTTTAATGTTTTTTTGAATTTTTTACCCTATTTTTATGTATTCACAAACATTTAGCAAAGTGGATACTATGAATTCATTTTTGATATATCTATAAATGAGAGTTATCATCATCCTAGGCCGACTTTTAATTGGACAGTAAGTTTAGAGGCACATTTCAATAACATTGAAAGAAAAAAATTCCTACGATCTTTTGTTAGACAATACTTGCATTCGTATATAAAGGCATTGAACTATTCTGGCCCCAAAGTATCAACTCCTGCTTTGGCGCCCCCTAACAAATGCCATATAAGCTTTGATGAAACATCGCCCAAAGATTCAACTATTGTCTTTAACTTTTCGTTGAATTAATTAATTTCTTGATGTGTTATTAGCGTTGAAATGGTGAATGGAGACGACCAAGGAAAAATATGGCGAAAGTTGCAACCCATCTGAATGAGCTTTTTGTTGCATAGGTTTATCATGCAAACCCGAACACCCAATCAAGCTAGGAGTTCCGGGAAAATGTATGTGTGAGAGATTAAGGACGATTAAGAATCCGTAAAATATGGTGAAACTTGCAATTCATCTGCATGAATCTTTTGTAGGCAAGGTTTATCGTGCAAGCCAGAAGATCCAACAAGACTAGACTCCCACGCAAACATCTTGCAATAAATTAGCCAACAATGCTAGCTATCATCCTAATTATGCATTTTTACTTTGATTAAAAAAATTATACGTTATTACTAAATAAAATGTTCACTTGTGGGTCGCTTTTCCATAGGCAGACTTTTAAGTCTTTTCCAATATTGTTGAGGTTATGTATCTGAACCCTCATCAGGGACCAGTTTGTTGCTTACATATGTCATGTGGGATGTACTCCATTTCCTTCGACATAGTATATCAAAATTCCTATATATATATATATATATAATATAATATATATATATATATATATATATATATAATATATATATATATATATATATATAATTTTGTTTTATTTTTAGTATCACATATTTAAATAGTTGGCTTATGAAGGAACTACATCTACGTCAAAAGATGGACCATTTATTTTGTTAATTTTGTTATAGAGTCTGGTAGACTCGGTACTCTACATTACTTTAGTCATGTGTCCAATTTCCAACCCCTATTGCTGAAGCTCTTTCATCCTAAAAACTAAAGAGACATTATAGTTATAAATCCTATCAGCGAGGTCTTAACCTATAAGTTAGGATAGATGGTTTGGGTACATTAGTTCTCAAGTTCAATTCTCTCCTCGCCTGTTATATTGTAAACTTGTAATTGTACTATACTGTCCTTTGTGGCGGTTTTGAACAAAAAATATTTGTCACTACTAGCTGGCTAGTCTAACTAGTATGTTAGGATTGTTACCCCTTTTTTCCCCTCCGTCATTGAAATTCTATCTTTCCTTAATTACTATCACAAAAAGGATCACCAATAGAGAGAGAAGGGATTAAGAAATAAAAAATTACATGTCACAATAGCGCTGGATTCTTTTTTCCTCTCCAATTATTATGACTCTCAGAGAGGGGAACAAAGCTAATATCATAATTACAAAGGCAAAAATTAACAAGCTACTACACAAAAGTCCAACAGAAACAATCAGACAAAGTACGTTTGGCTGCTGATAAATCCACGTAAAATCTCAATTGTCCATAGGTATTTGCCTACTTTGACAAATTGCCCATGATGGATAGGGGAAAGACATTTCAGGGGGACAACTATCTTCTCCAAACTTGCAATTATCACCAGCCAATCATTCGACCATGTCCCAAGCTTCATCCATATTTTTGGAATAAAAAGTTTCAAGACTCACAACCTCATTAACAACACTCAAAATTTCTCATTTTCCATATGAGTAGCCATAATGAGCACATTGAGCAAGATAAACATTTAAATGACACCAATAACAGCGGAACAATTGTTTGC
Source organism: Carnegiea gigantea (assembly GCA_029747015.1). NCBI lineage: Eukaryota > Viridiplantae > Streptophyta > Magnoliopsida > Caryophyllales > Cactaceae > Carnegiea > Carnegiea gigantea. The sequence continues at coordinate 61,384 of JAKOGI010003190.1, read as the reverse complement.
TGATATTGAGGAAAATAAAAAATTGCCATTTGTTTTAATTTTTAAAATTTTTCACTTTTTTAGGATTTTTGGTTTTTTAAAATACGAAGGACTAATCTAACACACAAATGTTACTAAACTAAACACAAAAGAGCTAATAAAAATATAAAGTAACTTAATTTCGGCCCACCGTCGCCAACAACGATGCCAATTTATTGGTTGAGAAGGGTGAAATATCATCCTCTGAGATGTTGAGAGATTGACCTAAGATTGTCTTGATTGAGAAGGAGGTTTTGATTTGATTAACTAAACTAAGCTACCCTAAAATGCAAATTTAATGTAACTTCACTAAAAATAAAGGATCAAAGCATAATAATAACAAGGGAAACTAAATTAACCTATCTAACAACTAACTATGCACAATCAAATAACACATAGCACATCATCAAAAAGGGGTGATCGGGGCTTGACATGGCCCTAGCTCAACATGGCCAATAATAGAATCCTAACAACCCTCAAATTGATCATCCACAAATAAAGAAAATCTAGCTTAAATCACTAATAATCCTAATAAATAGCAATAAAAATGAAGGGAGAGAAAGTTACCTACAAATCAACCTTCATTGATGATGAAATTTCTTCGATCCAAGAGCTTCTTATCCACATTCAATCACCACAAAACAATAATCAAGTCTCAATTTGAGCTCCTAGTACTGATTCTTCATGCTTGTAAATAACAAACCCAATATTGTGATATTGATGATGCAAATGGAAAAAGAGGAATGAAAAGAAAAGATGATTGAGTTCTGAGAGTTGGATTAAGGACTTCAATCCTTTTGAGTCGATCCCAAAACAACCCCCAGTACATCAAAACCCATATTTGGGAATGGTTTTTGGTTGATTAAAAACAGAGTATTTGGAGAGAATGAGGGTAAGGAAAGTTAGATTGTGCACTAATGAAGAAGATCAATAAGATAATTGCAAGAACTCAATCAAAGGCTCAAAATTTTTGAGTGTTCATTAATAGAGAGTAGAGTGTTCACAAAGACTAAGCTAGAGAGCGACAATACTACTAAAAACATAAATAAGCCCCTAAAAAAATATTCAACGACACCTATATAGCTCAAATATTGATTTTTTAAAAAACCAGCAGCGCAGAGGGGGCATAACCACATGAGGGACCCGTGCTAATTTTTTGTCTTTTCACCTTGATGGCTTGGCACTCCCTAGGTAACTCCCTTGACACTCCTAATCTGCTAGGCTTCAAAGTGGGTTGGTCCTCGTTCCTATTTTGAGCTTTTTCTCTTCTATTCCTACGAAACACAAAACACCAATAAATAGCTACATTAGTCGTTATTTGTGAACTAAAATCAAGCATGAGATAGGTCAAAAGTGTGTTGGTTGACAACTGAACAATATTTTCACCACTTACATTATTCAATTGACATTTTCTTTTTCTGCACGGATAATGATCTATTGTGCACCAAATGACCGAAAATGTAACATGAAAATTGATTTTTCTTTGAAAAATATTTTTTCTAAAAAATTATTTTTCCTCCAACCAAACAATACCTCAGAAAAAAAGAAAAAATTGTGACTTAACAACATATATGTAGAGAAAAAAGATGTAATGATGCCTTTTAAAAAGACTCATAACATGATAGCATTATGAATTATGAGCTAAGAACTCGCCTAGATTATGTGGATTGACCCTATTAACAACATACTCTTTGATTAATCATGTAGCGAGTGTGTCGAGCCCCATTGAACGTGTCGGAGTGCTCTGACAGTCTAGCACGTGCTCCTTTCTTTGTCATTTTCCCACAAAAAATGTGGCATTTTGTCACTGCTCTGTGTTAATGGGATACATCGTCATCACGCATTAGTAAAAAAAAGAAAATGAAAAGAAATTAGTCTAACTTTTTTACCGCTAGGGATGGAAATTTTAGGCTGCATGCAATGGCTATTTTAGGGCAACAGCTACATTTTGTCTCGTTGGAGATTCTTTTTAATTTTGAAACTTTGCATACCAATACACCCATCCCAATAGGTAGAATTCATACCAAAATTTTTGTCTTACCATCATATAGAGTTGTGCGGAGCGAAAGAAGCTTGTACGCTTAAGTAGGGGGTCGGGGGGGGGGGAAAAACCTGGAATCAAAAAATTGAACGGAAAAATCGAAAAATTAAACTGAAAGTACGATTAACTGGTTTGATTTTTCTAAAAAATTCAAGTTTGTTAACCGAATCGAAAAAGTTTTGCGCTTTCGGTTTCGGTTTCGGTTCGGCCATTTGAAATTCGGTTAATCGCACAGTTAACCGAAACCAAAACTTACACTTTTATTAAAAAAATAACTAAATTTTATATTGGTCAATTGTAGATTTTATAATTATTAAAGATAAAACAAAACATACAATAATGTGTAAGTTAATATCTAGTGCCTTAAATAGTTCAATTAATTATAAAAAGGAGTAAAAATTGAAAATTAACAATTTAAATTAACGGTTAACCAGTAACCGAACCGAAAATATGGTTAACCAAATCGAAAATCCGGCGAGTTTTTCGGTTCGATTACAATTCACATTTTTGCCGAACAAAAAAATTTGGTTAACCGATTTTCAGTTAACAGAAAGTTTTGGTTTGGTTTACGGGTCGCAATTTTTGCGAACCGACTTTCCGGTTAACCGATTTTCAGTTAACAGAATTTTCGGTTAATTGGTTTTAATCGCCCCTACGCTCAAGCAAAAACTGCAATATTTAATTTTGCTATGTATGTGTTTATAAATTTAATCTAATTATTTAATTTGGAATTTTGGTGATATTGTTTTGCAACATTGATTATTGCAGTGTTTTTGTTTGTAGATATTTGGAGGTGTATTTCAAGAATCAAGAAATAATGGAAGTGAATCGCTTCGTAAGATATTCTAAATTTTTAACTTAATAATTTATACATAATTATATGTTTAAATGTGAATTATTAATTGTTGAATAGGTTGGAATTTAAATTGGTAGAATTTAAATTTTTTTCAGGTAAATATGTTAAAGTTAATTAATGAAGTTAATATGTTTAAGTTAGTATGTTGGAATTAAGTGTTGGGCACATGCACACATGTTTATATGTTAAATTATGTCATTCAATTTAATAGTTATTCCATATAATGCAAATTCTTTCATTATTTTGGACTTAAGTTAAGTGCTTATATTAATTTGGTACGCTTGAATTAAAATCAAGTTGAATATGTTAGATTTCAAATTAAAGTTGACTTAAAATGTTTATAAGTGAATATGTTTAAATTAATTATTTAAGTTGTTGGAATTAATTATTAGTTAATCTCAAACATTCTGACATTGTTAAGTTAGTCTGGTCGAATTAATGACTTGACTTTGGTGAAAGAGGTATGAGCATGTTGATATCGATTAATGTGGTAGGAAAAATTCAGTATGTTAGAATCACATGCTTAAATGTTAAAGTGAATGTTAGAGTTACTTGAAAATTTGATTATTGAGGGGATTTTTTGAGGGGGGTGTCAGTATTAAGGGGGTCAGTGTGTATACTATATATATATATATATATATATATATATATATATATATATATATATATATATATATATATATATCTATATATATATATATATATATATATATATATATATATATATATATATATATATATATATATATATACACACACATGTGTTTTAGAATAATTTTCACAAATTTTAACATTCATAATTTGAAGAGTTAGAATTTAAGTTCCTAAATTATTAGTATACTTGAATTAAACATGGTATGTTTTGGGCAACTTACATATTTATATGGTAAGTTACATGATTAGATGTTCGATTACATGTTTAATTAGAAAGTATGCCAATATTGCTTTTACTTGGTATGTATGTTACCATTTAAAATTTAAAAGAAAAAATTGTTGATTACATGTAGGTGTGTCCATTAATAGACCCTAATCACTCACAATCATTTATGAATTTACTTATCAGGGATGGTTCACAACAGGACCTCGAGAATGTCTCGAATAATTACCCTAATTCACCAAAATGGCAATATCCAACACATTATCCCTCCATAGAACGCCCCACCATAAGGCCAAAATGCCTTTCAAATGACAAATTATAGTTGCTGGTCAGAGGTCGCTCATATTACCAACCATATCCTCTTCCATGCCCTTATTAAATCTTCATCCTCAAGCTATTAATGGGTGGATTTGTGAAGTATAGGAGGTGGTGGTGGTGACATCGGGGCATGCTGTCAGTGGCCAGAATAGGGATGGGTAGCAACCTCGTTCTGGGGAAAAACAGAGCAGACACACGGTGACTAGGGGCCAAACAATATAGGCAGCGGTGCCAACAAGCAACGGTGATGGCGAGGCTTACGGTAGTGGCGCGTGCCGCCGACCATGTGGTCTAGTGGGAAAAAGCAGCCACAGCAACAAGATGGGGACATGATAGAGGGGAAGAGAAAAGGAGGGACTTTGGAGCTTCCTTATGTTTGACTAACTTCCCAATCTAGAACTTCTAAAATTGAAAATTGGCTTTAATATGTTTTCCCGTCTCCTCCTTTCCATTTGTTTTATAATATCAATGTTCTAATCCCAGCTGCCATATGGTCAACTTTTTGACCACAAATTTGGCCATCTGTAATTTGTTATTTTGATTTTATAATACAAATTTTTTTTCCTGTAGTTCTAAGCAAGTTAAAAGGGCTTGGTGAATTTACTCGGATGCGTATGCATATTTGTACACAAACATATATCTTTAAATAATTTTCCGTGCTTGAACATGATAAAGAAAATGCACGATTAATTCATGTACACAATTCAGGCATTCCTTTCTACTATGATTCAAAAGTAGCGCGGCTTTCTTTTTTGATTAATATTATAATCATAGGATTAATACCCTATTAGAAATAATTAGCATGATTAAATAACGAGATGTTACAACTATCCAGGGAAAGATTCAAGAAATTAAGGTTAGGGAAGAGGTGGTGGTGGTGGTGACAGTGAGATAAGAATGGCTATGGTGACTAGGTGACTAAAACCAGGGCAGTTGTGGTGGTGGCTGGAGTGAAGCCAGGAGTGAATGGTGAAAAGGGTTGGAACTACATGAAATCATGGTGGTGATTGGTTCTCATGAGAAAGTTATAGAGGCAAGGTGCTCGGTGGAGGAAGGGAAGTCCTAAAGATTGAAGGAAGTGGGAAGGGTGGTCATGGCTGTTGATGACAGTAGCTTGCTATGCAAGAAAAGAGAAAACTAGGGTTGATTCAATATGCAAGATGTGAACAGAGAAAGAAAGGGTTGTTACAGATTTTTAATCTCTTAGCTATTTCTTTTTTTTTTTTTTTGTATTTTGAGAACAATTTTGCAACCAAGGCAAAAGAAAAATACGTATTTGGACCTGGAAGTGCATTCGAGTTTCTGGCCAAACCAACAAAAGTTGTTCATTTCAAGAACTAGGAGCACTATGCCCTAAGCCCACCAGTAGCACGTCTAGGTTGATGGGCATAGAGCACAGTTGGGCTCTTAAGCCTAAACAATATATTGTCCTTGGATGTGGTAGCCTGATCTACTTCTCGAACATAACACCAATGTTTTGCCAGATCAGGAAAAACCAATTTTATCTTTCAAGAGAAATATCATCATTGTTACCAGGAGTTTTATTGAAAAAGCTAACCAAAAAAAATTTTACTTCTTTTATCAACCCCTTACTGAAGAGACAACTGAAACGGACATGGATATGATAGAAGAAGTTTTTTAAAAATAAAAAAAGAAGGGTCTTTGAACAATTCTTGGTGTAGGAACTACTTGACTCGATTGACACTAAAGATCCAGGCTCAGGGTTAAATTAAGCATATAACAGATTATTAGATTAAAATGTAAAAGATTACAAGAAGTTTAAAGAAGAAAGAAAGAAAGAGACGTATGAAACAAGTAAGGAGTGTGCTCATTCCACAGTTCACTTGTTGCATTTCTGTGAAAGGTTCATTTTTACGACAAAAACGCCCATATTAAATGTTACTTGGATGAGCAAACAAATTGCTATCAAGCATTATTTCATGTTTACATTTGTTTCCTTATTTATTTTGTTTGCCTCTTCTGTCAGACTTTCTTTTTTATTGGTCAACTTTTTGAATATGATTATATGCTCAATTTCTTAATCATTTTTTATTCCCCTAAGTAGAATCTCTAATTTAGTCCATGAAAGAAAAAAAGATAGTAATCATTTTCAGATTATTTCAGATATATACACTTGAACTCATTCGATGTCAATAATATCTATTATAGAAGTTATTTACATTAAAAAAATATTTATTTTGTAGACCTTGAAATCTATACTATATAATAAAAGCAATCTTGTGATTACATGAAATTTTCTTGCATTCTCATTAATTAGAGATTTTGAACCCTTTGGTTCATTATCGCCCTTGATCAAAACCATTGGATTGTAGAAAAAATTAATTTGTAATTTTCAAATTTGTCACATGTTAATAGGGCAAAAAAATATTAACAAGTAAGAAAAAGATCTTAGGAAAGTATAGTCTCATGAAGCGTAATTCTATAATTGTGAGATAAGGATTTTGGTGTATTTTTTTCCTAAAAGGAAAGAATAATGGAGTAATTAGTAACTACGAAATTATAAAAAAATAAAAATATACCAAACCTTTTGAATTCATTCTCTCTTCTCGTAATAACCATTGGATTCTAGAAACAAATCAGTTTCCAATTTTCAAATATGTCACATAGCAATAGGGAAAAAATTCATTAACAAGTAAGAACATGATCTTAGAAAAGTATAATCGATGAAAGTATGCGTCCATAATGGTGGAAATATGGATTATGAGTGAATTTTTTTCCCTTGAAAGAAAGAATTATGGAGTAATTACTAATTATGAAAATTATTAAAAAATATGTCCTTTATAAACTTTTTGAATGTTAATGAAAAGATCGAATACCTTCAATATTAATTTAAGTTGTAAAGTACAATTTGAAGAAAGTATAACCACATAATTATGGTAGTATGAACTATAAAGTAGTTAGAAATTATATATAAAAAAGATATCCTCCTTAAACCTTCAATATTAGTATAGGTAGTGAAGTAGTTCCCAGTCCTATTGATAAGTATCCATAGACCACATTATTTTAGGGTCGTTTTGATGTGTTTTTGGGGGATTCCTGAGTTTTATGCTTGGTCTTTACTGCAAAGATACCATTTTACACTTGGGTATAGTGGTTTGATGAATTTTGCAGGTTTTAAGACACTTTTGATCAGGCATTGACCCTTATAAACCAAGTATTAGGCTCAACACAGATGGCCCCAGTCACCATGCCCGTCAAGGGAAAAGAAGAACAAGAAAACTTCAAGTCGGAGGCCCCCATGGACCATCCATGGTGGTGGTCACGGTCTGTGGCAGGCTTGAAACTACAACAACTCAGCGTTTTCCTTGGCTTGTGCGGCTGATAATGAAGGATGACTGCTATTTGAAGAGTACTTGGTCACTTGAAGAAAAAAAACCCCAACCTACCTCTTTAAAATCTCTTTATAGTTTTGTAATTTTTATCATTTTTTGGAGTAAAAAGGAGATTGGAAGAAGGATTGCCCACATTTGGAGCCTTGGAGATTGAGGAAATTACCGTGAAACTTCAAAGTTGCTAAGTTTTCTCTTCCCTTGTTCTTTAGACTTAGTAGATTAGTTTTGTTTGGCTAAATATCTTGATTGAGCAATTGTGTTTGTTTTTAATCATCATGAGTGAGTAGTTTCGCTAGTCTTAGGATTTCATAGCCAAGTTATGAGCATCAATCCTTAATCTTTATCAATAATATCCTCATTCTTCTTTCAAATGTTTCAATCTATCATGCATATGAATGTTGTGAGTAGTTTTGGCCAAATTAACTTGCAAATATAAAATAGTTGAATGAAGTACTGAAAGGAGAGATCTGCTATTGGATAGGCAAGTGTAAACTCAACATAGTTGCTTTTGAGAGAAAGTAGCTTGTTGAAAGGAAATTTGACAATTCAAATGCTAAATTTTAGACTAAATCAAGAATGCCTTTGAAAGAATGGTAGTATGCTTAGTCTAAATAACTCTATTCATTTTGAAAGAAAGAATTGGATATTATATGTTTGTCATCCTTAGCTTCATCCAAATTAGAGTAATCATGAACATTATTCATTGGATTCAGTTCATAATTGGTGAAAGAAATCCCAAGGCATTTTTAATTGATGGAATTATAAAATTATTGATAGACTTACATTTTTAGGAAATTCCCCAAAATTGATTTATATTTGCTTAGCATTTTCAGAAAGGATAAACTCAATAGATTGTGTTGGTCCCTGTGGGAACAATATTTTATCTAAATTACAACACCTGTGTGCTTGCGCGCCTATCACCTATCGAATTATACATTAAAAATATGCCTCACAATTGAAATCAATTCAGTCATCTTTAAGAATTCCGTTCCTCTTGGTCATTGCTCATGTGTGTCAAAGTGATCTTTTTTACGTCCCTTCTAGATATATAATAATTATCATTCCATTCCTCACATATTTATTTGCATTAATTTGTTAACCCATTTGTAAATGACCTCCTATTTTTACAGCTAGTCGTGTCAAAATTCTTAATTGTACATGATTGAAAAATTTTGGACTCTTTTATTGTAATTCTTTCGTATTTTTGCCTTAATTTTCTTTTTCTCTATATTTAATCTTTCAGTAACTAACAATGTCACTAATATCTTATTCCGATTCATAATCCAACTTTTTCAGGTGCAGTTTATGTTAGGCTCGGTTAACAGCAGTGGTGTTTCCTTTGATTTGTTTATATTCTTAATTATTTGCATTCAATTTATGCCTCCTGTTAAACTTTTTATTTTTACTTGTATTATATTGCATTGCATTAGTGATTTAATTGTGCCTAGGCCTTTTCATGTTTTATTTATGTTTTTAATTTATGAGCTTTTGCCTTTTTTTTTGAACAAATCTAATAATTTGATTCTCTTCCTTGGCCGTCCAGTCTATAATTCAAACAACAATCAAAGTATTTCCCATGTCCCTAGATCATTGGGTGACCTATTCATCAATTAAACAATTCTAAATACCTACGCTACAAATTGTAACATGATTTTTGTAATTTACAAAATGCTACTATTAAGACATATATTAAAAAAATTGTAACACCCCCAACCCCTAGGGTCAGAAGCGTTACGTTTTCTTAACTTTCTCATTTAAATTCCAGGGCAAAACGGACAGAGTTTCACCTAAAAAATGACCGTTTTCAGGCTAAAATCTTATAATAAAACCCTGCAGATCAATGGAAGCATAAAACATTTTAAAAAAAGCTCAACGGCTACATGACGGAGTTCATAACTCAATGAGCAACTCGCTCGGAGTACATCAAACAAAATAGTTTATTAATAAAGAAGAAATGAAAGATACAATTCGACGGTTGACACAACTAGAGTATTGGAGTTTACATCCCAAAACATAACTAACTTTGACCAAGAAGACATCTAACTAATTAAATGGTTGCGGCCATACAGAGCGAACTTTATACCATATGCATTACATGAACTAGAATACTTGGTTTACATACGTTTACAAACTAAGAATACATTCTATAACATCATCAAGCAGCGAGACTACTTCACTATGGGCACACTTGACTCCCTTTAAGTGAGGGTAACTTCCATTTCGGCATAGCTAACTCAACTTCTTCCTGTCACAAGCAAAACGTGGGGAAAAAGAAAAAATAGTAGTGGGAAGAGCAACCACACACTCAGTGAGTGTCCCCCGACCCCCATAAAACCAAAACAATTGCAGGCAATAATATGTTTAATAGTCACATATTACGTATTCATATTTTACTATCATATTAGGCATTCTTAAATCCTCAACGAAGGATCACTATCCATGAATTTCATTTTTAGCCGTTCAAACTCATCTTTAAGCCCGTGAGTGACTAAATTCCTTAACTAACAAGCACTTAAGCACATAAGCAAGCACGAGGGCTAAGCATAGGAATCTTTCTTTTTCACAAACATAACTTCTTGGCATTCCATTCAAAATATGCATGAAACCTCATTCATATAATGTGCACATAAGGTTGTCTCTTTTCATAATCATACTTTTCTTGGCATTTCATTCATCTGATATGTATAAGACACAAACATTTTAAGTCTCATTCAAATCTCATTCATAGGATATGCATGAAATATGTTCATAAGGCTTACTTTTTCATAATCGTATCTTACTTAGCATCTCATTCATAAGTTAAACATGGAATATGCGCATGTCATAGGAAGCTTTCTTTCTTTTTACTGAAAACACTTCATTCAGCCTCTTGCGATTCATAAAAACTCTTCTCTTAGCCTCTTGAGACTCATAATCTTCAAAAGCTGTGTCTTTCATATCGGTCGCATACTGACCCTTATAAGCTTTTCACGTTTCATTCATCTGGCCTCTTAAGGGCCCATAAAAACTTTCTTCCTGAAACACTTGAAATGGCATAATGTCGACTGCTTTTCTTCGCTTATTCGGAAAGTACATCTGGCATAAGATCATTACAGGGTGCTGATTGGGTGAGATATATTCTCAACTCCATAGTGAGACCTAACGCTCACGCTTAAGCTCTTACTCCCAGGATGACTACATTTAACATATTGTACCATTACCCTCGTCAAGGTCTTCTAGGGTTTCCTAATACCAGGACTTATTTCGTAGGCTAACATCATTCATATCATGTTGTCTAAAGCACATTATCTTAGCCAACTTAAAGCGTATGAGCCATAACGGCTAATAAGTTTGCTGCTTCTCACGGTGAAATCTTTTATCATACAACTCATGTCTTTGTAAAACTCTTTAGGGATTTCCCCCTTTAAGCGAGTTCACTCCCAAAAGTGTATTTATTTAGTTAAAATAGGTCATCATGCACTAATAATTATGGCTACTATCATTTCAAACATGAAATCCTTCTTTTTCAAAACTCACCCTTATGCAAATAATCAAACTTAATGACATAGAAAGGGTAGGGGTGCACATGTACACATTCAAACACTTCATAATTCAACTTAGCAACATGAGTCACACATGGCCTGGCAATCCACATGATTGCGGTTAATCACAACCCATACTCCCTCCTCACATAGCAATCGACCACAAGAAACCTCGAACCACTCATAGTTTTACCTCAAACCATCCGACTACCATCTCGGTTTTCTATACTATAACCATAGCATATTATCATAAAAACTTATAAAGAGACGTGTAATGGGCTTTATACACTTACCTGGGCAAGCAGCACCATCCAGCGGTGCGTTACCGCAAACATACATATTTATAACCACATTCACGTATACATTTATAATGCCTTAACTAGAATTAGCACTTAACAAACCAACTAAACTAATCAAACATGAATCTTATTGCATTTGAGGTGTTCATTTATTATTTTGAAGTCACGGTTCAGGTATAGTCTAGCTAATCACACAAGTGCCAATTCCAAGCATACTCATTTCTTTTCGAAGCTATTAATCGAGCATGAATTGACTAAGTGTACATGTATCATTTCTAACATTCATATTCCACTTCGAAGTTATTAAACGAACATGAATTAACTAAGTGTACATGTATCGATTCTAAACATTCACATTTCATTCGAAGTTATTAAATGAATAAATTAACTACGTGTACATATATCTATTCTAGACAGGCATATTTCATTTCGAAGCTATTTTTCAGGCATGTCTTAACTAAGTATACTTGAATTGATTTCAAACATGCATAATTTATTTCGAAGTTATTTTTCGAGCATGTATTAACTAAATATACTTGAATTGATTCTAAACATGTATAATCCATTTTGAAGCTATTTTTCAAGCGCGACCTAACTGATCTAACATTTATCGATTCAAAGCCACTTTCGACTATTAATCAACTAAACTAACATTTAACGATTCAAAGTCATTTTCAGGCATAAACTAACTAAATTCAGCAAAAACAGGGCACGTATAATTTCAATTAATCTAACAAAGCCTAAACTGACATGCATCACAAATTAAGGTTTAAAACAATTTCAAAACTACTAATACTTAGGAGGAGAGAAACACCCGCCTCGAATCCAAGATAAGGACCCGTTCTAAGGCCCCCTTTGGGTGCTGTTGTGGATGTTTAGGACTCGAAATTCAACTCCTAACTTGCTGCCCAAATGTCATCCTTGAACCAGCCTGCCCGATCTCGTTTTTGGACCTCTGGCTCGGTCTTCTTTTTGCCGGCGCCATGCCCAATCACCGTCGATGGCGGTCTTGGTGGTGGTGCGCCAGGATTTCAAACCCTAACCCCGTAAACCAAGGCCCTCACTCGATCCTTCTCTCTCTTCTCTCTGCAGGCGGTCGGCAGGCGACCGGCCCGCAACGCCATCATCACCGTCATGCCCACCGTCGAGGCACTCCGCCGTTAACCTCCATCATCACTCTCTGGCTCGCTCAATCTTTCTCTCTCATTGTCTTTGGCTCGAAGTTGTCGCAGGAAGGGAAACGGTAGCCAACCCTCACTAGCGGCGGCACCGCCCCTCTTTCTCTCCTCTTTCTCTCTCTCTCTCTTCATATTGTGGTTGTCGGGGAGGAGGGTTGTGAGCAGCTTGAAGAAAGGCCCGCCTTTTGCATTTTTGGCTTAGAAAAGAAGGGGCTTCGACCCCTTATATTTTTTTATTTTATTTTATTTCGGTTAATTGCTTAATCAACTAAAAATGCTAGCCCAATCTCGTACCCCTTATTCTAAACCGAATCGTTAAGACAATCGTTCATCGATTATTCGATCCCAATGACGTCGAGGTTCGATTTATTAAACCTCAAAACTAATTCGAAGGTTGACCAGCTAGTCGTACTCGAGTTCCTACTCGATTTAGTACTCGTTAATAACCATCATTAACGCTTACTAGAAGTCATCGAAAGAGTTGCAAAACTAATAATAATAATATTAATGGCGATAAAAATATTCTTTTTAATAAAATTATCGCTCATATAAGCGCATCGATAATAATTTAACTCGCATAGTTACTTAAAATACGATTTTAGAACATTGAAAGTAAGACAGCCAGGTTAACTTAAAATGAAGAAGGCGGCTCTTGCACTCTTCCCCCCTTAAAAGAATTTCATCCTCAAAATTCTAAACTTAAGTTCGGTCATTCCTAGAATGTATGCACACAACTACGATCTACACGGTAGGTTTCCAAAAGGTTTCACCTTGCAACACTACTTCTTTTAAATTGAAAGAAAAAGGCTTATGGTATCCAGCCTCCTCCTCGCCAATCCTCATCAAGCGTCTACTCACTCTATTTAGGTGCCGAGGATAAATCGCATTGAAGGGGGGAAAATGAGTTGGCATGGAAACTGTGTTGAGTTTATTTTGAGAATAAACATAGATTTTCGATAATCTAGACTCAGTTTGCATGGCAAGCAATAATTCTATACATATGCATCTATAAGTGGGCATCTAAAGACATGACAATCAGGACAATCATATCTTAAGGTCATACACTAGTAGTCTCATTCTAAAACATGAATTCAAGTGAGCTTTGAGATCACAATGGTTGACTAAGACATTCCTATAACGCATTAGAATAATAAGAACGTCACACAGCACCACATAGTATCATTTAAGCATAATAGTGTCACATAGCATTGCATAGTATCAGTAATTTAGTATTCTCAAGCCTAGGAATCCTGAGGAGCATGAACGCGTCTAATACATACATGGTAAGCAATTTACAAAAGGAAAACACATGCACTAACATTGTCATATCTGTACATCAATCCCAGCTAACTTTTAGGCCTTCCATTCATGACAACTTATTCAAGACATGTTAGATTCGTATGAAGGCAGTTAACTTAGTCAGGTTCATTCAAAGCCATGAAGAAATCAGATCACTCTAAAGTAAAATCAATTGATTAGGAAGCAACCACATCGTACTAAGGTAGTAGGGACATTATATTATGCCACATCGACAATGACGGATTTGGAGTAGCATTCGAAATCACATTGGCATCACGTAGATTCCACACAAAACACAACAAGGACTAAGAATCATATGTAACATAAACCAACATTACATGTCGATAGGAACAACTTGAGAAGAAAATGCCAAGGTAAGAATGTAAATCGACTGTTTTTTAATGGGGGAGACTTTCCCTAAGGTCCCTACTTGGAACTGATTGTCTCCTAGGTCATAAATTCATATGAGTCAAGGGTTATGGGCCTACACGCCTCCTCTACGCTACTCTAATCAAACATAGAAGGGTAAGAATATATGAATACAGGTTTGTAGGGTCATCTCATCATGCTTCAAGTACGGGCGCATGTAGTTACTTAGCTATAACATGGAATCATAGAATTCATGGAATACAAGCAACGAGTTAGAGGTTATGCCGTGTCATGAATTACAAAACTTAAATCATCTGGATAATCAAGTCATATACCAAACCAGACTCAAGTCAAGCGAACTCCTAAACGTGTAATAACTCATTTATAAAACACATAACTGGTTACAAATAACGAACTTAAATAACTATATAAGCTTCTATAGTCTTTAGGCTGCATGCAATGATATGGCTATGTTCGTTTTGAGTACGGTCGACATTAATGGTCTTATGGGTACCAGTTGAGGTCTTACGAGGTACATCTATCCCATAGGTGATTATAGGAGTCTCACTATAGGTCGCTTGCCTTAGTAGGGATCGTTTACTATGTACAATTCCAAAGTCTACTAGGTTATTCCTCCCTTTCTCTTTCTGGGTGTATTAGGGTTCGTTCGAGCCAAAACATCGTCACCCATTCACATATAACAATCCGTATAATAGAATGCAAGTAATGTATGGCTTAGGCAACAATGGCAAGAAAGGGGAACACTAAGTACACTTACTCAATGTTTAGCGAGATCCTACCACTAGCATTTAGTTTTTCAAGCATGCATGCGAAAATATCTCCTAATTTCACTTAGGTAATTTAAAATTCACAACAGCAGGTTACCATTTATTAGGATTATCAATCATAGCAACTAATTTCACATCATTCCTTTCATAGCCCATTACGAAGGATTCTATCGATGTACACATATTAGCATATACACATTTATAAGCAACATTTGATAAGCACAAGGGTGCATATTTGTTAATCTAAACTCCTCATCATCACTAATGGAAAGCTAACCCTTCGGTGTAAGATAAACTTGGCTCGATAGTTAAACGGCATTAACATCTCAAAATCTTGAGTTTCAAAGGATGAAAAATAGCTTATCTACTTCGAATCTCTTTGTTTTTAATAAAAGGATGGTTAACTGCTTCTAGCTCTCTCAACCAACCTTCGAGTACGTCTATTCACTCCATTACGGGGCCCGAGGAGCAAATCGTACTTCAGGAGCAAAGATGAGCTTAGAGTTAATGCTTTTCCAATCGTTTGATTTCAAATCATATGCTCTTTAAACTTTCGATTAAAATCACCAAGGCCTACAAGGGAAACAAACTTTCGATTGAGCTAACGCTTAACTTATCCACGAGAATACGGGCCACTCGGCCTACACCTTACCAAACGGCTCTTTCATTTAACCAATCAGCTTACTCAAGCCGCACCTAACTAGGTAAACGGGCCAACATTCATATAAAACTCAGATTTGCACACAAGGCATGTATGTATCACGTCATCGGGAATGCATTCCTAGGCAACTATATGAGATGCAAGACTCAGGTCGCGGCCTATGATCGCAGGACCTTACTTTGATACCATCAATTATAACACCCCCAGCCCCCACCCCCAGCCCCTAGGGTCAGGAGCGTTATGTTTTCTTAACTTTCTTATTTAAATTCTGGGGTGAAACAGACAGAGTTTCCCCCAAAAACTAACCGTTTTCAGGCTAAAAGTCTTACAGTAAAGCCCTGCAGATCAACGGAAGCGTAAAACATTTTAAAAGAAGCTCAACGGCTACACGCTGGAGTTCATAAGTCAACGAGCAACTCAGTCAGAGTACATCAAACAAACTAGTTCATTAATAAAGAAGAAATAAAAGATACAATTCGACGGTTCACACAACCAGAGTATTAAGGTTTACATCCCAAAACATAACTAACTCTGATCTAGAAGACATCTAACTAATTAAATGGTTGGCTCATACGGCTATACAGAGCGACCTTTATATCATATGTATTAAATGAACTAGAATAGTTGGTTTACATATGTTTACAAACTAAGAATACAATCTATAACATCATCAAGCAGCGAGACTGCTTCACTATGGGCACACTTGACTCCCTTTAAGCAAGGGTAACTTCTATTTCGGCATAGCTAACTCAACTTCTTCCTGTCACGAGTAAAACATGGGAAAAAAGGGGAAAGAGTAGGAAGATGAGCAACCACACGCTCAATGAGTGTTCCCCCGATCCCCATAAAACCAAAACCATTACAGGCAATAACATTTTTAATAATCAGATATCACATATTCATACTTTACTATCATATTAGGCATTCTTAAATCCTCAAGGAAGGATCACTATCAATGAACTTCATTTTTAACAGTTCAAACTCATCTTTAAGCCCCTGAGTCACTGAATTCCTTAACTAATAAGCATTTAAGCACATAAGCAAGCATCGAGGGCTAAGCATAGGAATCTTTCTTTTTCATAAACATAACTTCTTAGCATTCCATTCAAACTATGCATGAAACCTCATTCATATGATGTGCACATGAGGTTATCTCTTTTCATAATCATACTTTTCTTAGCATTTCATTCATACGATATGTATAAGACGCACACATTTCAAGTCTCATTCAAATCTCATTCATAGGGTATGCATGAAATATGCTCATAAGGCTTTCTTTTTCATAATCATATCTTACTTAGCATCTTATTCATATGTTATACATGGAATATGTACATGTCATAGGAAGCTTTCTTTCTTTTTACTGAAAACACTTCCTTCAGCACCTTGAGGTTCGTAAAAACTCTTCTCTTAGCCTCTTGACCCTATATTCTTCAAAAGAGGTCCCTTTCATATTAGTCGCATACTTTTCACGTTTCATTCATCTGGCCTCTTAATGGCCCATAAAAACTTTCTTTCTGAAACACTTGAAATAGCATAATGTCGACTGCTTTTCTTCGCTTATGAGGAAAATACATCTGGCATAAGATCATTATAGGGGGCTGATTGGGTGAGATCTATTCTTAACCCCATAGTGAGACCTAATGTTCACACTTAAGCCTTTTACTCCCGGGATGGCTACATTTAACATATTGGATCATTACCATTGTTAGGGTCTTCTAGGATTTCCTAGTACCAGGATTTATTTCCTAGGCTAACATAATTCATATCATATTGTCCAACGCACATTTTCTTAGCCAATTTAAAGCGTATGGGCCATAACGGCTAATAAGTTTGCTGATTCTCACAGCGAAATCCTTTATCATACAACTCACGCCTTTGTAAAACTCTTTAGGGATTCCCCCGTTCAAGCGAGTTCACTCTAAAAAGTGTATTTATTTAGTTAAAATAGGCCATCATGCACTAATAACTATGGCTACTATCATTTTAAAACATGAAATTCTTCGTTTTAAAAACTCACCCTTATGCAAATAATCAAACTTAATGACATAGAAAGGGTAGGGGTGCACATGTGCAAATTCAAACACTTCACAATTCAACTTAGCAATGTGAGCCACACATGGCCTCGCAATCTACACGATTGAGATTAATCACAACCTAGACTCCCTCCTCACATAGCAACCGACCACAGGAAACCTCGAACCACTCATAGTTCTACCTTAAACCATCCAACTACCATATCGGTTTTCAATTCTATAACTATAACATATTATCATAAAAACTTATAAAGAGACGTGTAATAGAGTTTATACACTTATCTGGGCAAGCAGCATCATCCAGCGGTACATTACTGGAAGCATTCATATTTATAACCACATTCACGTATACATTTATAATGCCTTAACTAGAATTAGCACTTAACGAACCAACTAAACTAATCAAACATGAATCTTATCGCATTCGAGATGTTCATTTATTATTTCGAAATCACGGTTCAGGTGTAATCTAGCTAATGACACAAGTGCCGATTCCAAGTATACTCATTTCTTTTCGAAGCTATTAATCGAGAATGAATTGACTAAGTGTACATGTATCGTTTCTAAACATTCATATTCCACTTCGAAGTTACTAAACGAATGTGAATTAACTAAGTGTACATGTATCGATTCTAAACGTTCACATTTCATTCGAAGAAATTAGACGGACATAAATTAACTAAGTGTACATGTATCTAATCTAGACAGGCATATTTCATTTCGAAGCTATTTTTAAGGCATGTCTTAACCAAGTATACTTGAATCGATTCTAAACATGCGTAATTCATTTCGAAGTTATTTTTCAAGCATGTATTAATTAAATATGCTTGAATCGATTCTAAACATGTATAATTCATTTCGAAGCTATTTTTCAAGCGTGAACTAACTAAACTAACATATATCAATTCAAAGCCACTTTCGAGTATTAGTCAACTAAACTAACATTTAACGATTCGAAGTCATTTTCAGGCATAAACTAACTAAACTTAATATGCATCGATTCAAACTAAATTTAGCTAAAACAGGTCATGCATAATTTCAATTAATCTGACGAAACCTAAAATAACATGCATCACAACTTAAGGTTTAAAACAATTTCGAAACTACTAATACATAGGAGGCGAGAAACACCCACCGACCCATTCTAAGGCCCCCTTTGGGTGCTATTGTGGGTGTCTAGGACCCGGAATTCAACTCCTAACTTGTTGCCTAAACGTCATCCTCGAACCAACCTGCCCGATCTCGTTTTTGGTCCTCTGGCTCAGTCTGTTTTTTGTTAGCGCCGTGCCCAGTTGCTGTTGGTGGTGGTCTTGGTGGTGGTCTCCAGGATTTCAAACCCTAACCCCCTAAACCGAGGCCCTCACTCAACCCTTCTCTTTCTTTCTCTCTGTAGGCGGTCGGCAGATGGCCAGCCAGCAACGCCGTAGTCGCCGCCAAGTCCACCGTCGAGGCGCTCTGCCATCAACCTCCACCATCACTCTCTGGCTCGCTCAATCTCTCTCTCTCTCTCACTGTCTTTGGCTCGCAGCTGTCGAAGGGGGGAATGGCAGCCGACCCTTGCTGGCGGCGGCACCGCCGCCCCCCTCTCTCCTTTCTCTCTCTATCTTCATGTGGTGGTTGTCGGGAAGGAGGGTCGTGAGGAGCTTGAAGAAAGCTCCCCCTTTCGTGTTTTTGACTGAGAAAAGAAGGGGCTTCGGCCCCTTATATTATTTTATTTTATTTTATTTCGGTTAATTGCTTAATCAACTAAAAATGCTTGCCCAATCTCGTACCCCTTATTCTAAACCGAATCGTTAAGACAATCATTTATTGATTATTCGATCCCAAAGACGTCAAGGTTCGATTTATTAAACCTCAAAACTAATTCGAAGGTTGACCAGCTAGTCGTACTAGGGTTCCTACTCGATTTAGTACTTGTTAAGAGCCATCATTAACGCTTACTAGAAGTCATCGAAAGAGTTTCAAATCTAATAATAATAATATTAACGGTGACAAAAATATTCTTTTTAATAAAATTATCGCTCACTAAGCACATCGATAATAATTTAACTCGTATAGTTACTAAAAATATGATTTTAGAAAGTAAAAGGTAAGATAGCCAGGTTAACTTAAAATAAACAAGGCGGGTCTTACAAAAACCCACAAAATTGAATTCCTTTTTACCTATATTGATAAGATTGTAGTCCTTTATATCTTCAAAAATTTTTCTATTTTGAAAATTGAGTGACATGGTCAAGTTAGGGTTTAGAATAATACGAAGGGGGTGTTGGGGGATTTGGTTGGGGGAGGAACCCTAGCAGGAAGATTAAATTGCATTGGGTGGACATATAGGACCGATTTAATTAAGAAATTGATCCTAATTTATAAAGTCCTTAGAAAAATTTTGATTAACTTATTAAGCTTACTTACAAAATATGCCACCAACATTACAAAATATAATTTCTCAGTTTTTTTCTTTAAAATCATCACATACATTCGATACGGCATGCATGTTTGAATCAATGTAATTTTTTGTTTCTATCGTTTAGTTAGAAACTAAAATGCAAGCTTGAATATTTCTATTGTTTAGTTAGAAAATACAATACATGCTTTTATACTATTTCTATATATTTTTAATCATAGCATACATTCGATATTATAATGGATCCTTTAATTAATGTAATTTTAGTTTTTGTGTTTTGGAGACTATAATGCATTCTTACATACTAATTTAAGATTTTTGTTCTAATAAATCATGGAAAAATGTCCAAAATCCTTAATCATGGCATTTACTTAACTCAAGACAAAAATAAGAAGGTAAAGTCATAAAAAATTTAATTTCTTAGGTTTTTATTTGAAAATCATGTGTTAGCTAAGATTTTGATGGGCCCTTCTAATTTCAAGAAACAAAATAACCCCATTCTAGGTTAACTAATCAGATGGTCAAAATTTGGAAATACTATTTTTGGGTTTTTTAATTATGGGTTGATAGACGGCCAGAATTTTGTTGGTAATATGATGCAATTTATGTTTACATGATTCAAGTAAAGTATCTTACTACATATACATACATGTTTCTGCTACCTGATTCTCTTTTTTTCTGAGATGTGACAAGTCATACAATTGTTAGGTTATTTTCTATCAATAGGCCCCGGTATAGTAGATGATAATTTTTATAACTTGTCTAAATTCATTCACTTTTCCATGGTTTGTCATCTCAAAAAATAAAAATTACTTAGTTCAAATTGCACCACATGACTAGATCTATAGTCTTGTATATGCAACAAATCATATGTGCAACAACTCATAATTTAAGTAGAACACTAAAATTGGGAGATATGCTGCTAATTTTCCAACACAAGGGCATCTAGCTTCACGATTTCAAAACAAGGAACCTAATTAAGCACATCATGGATGACTAATTTTGATTTAGCGTAACCATGTGGTAGGACAACTGTTGTGTAATTCTGCAAGCTCACGGTTTATCATTATAACACTTACGAGTGTCGTCGTTAGGGATGATTTGCGAAATTAAATTGCAGATTTCTAATCAAACCTAAGGATTAAATTGACAAAAACAAAGTCAACTAAACAGCAAAATTAGAATAATTTAAACTCAATCAAAGAAATACGAAATCATAGACTTGAAGGAAGATGCCAAACTAACGCGTTAGAGCAAGGGGAAGAAACTGCCAGCTTTGCCATTAACAACCTGCAATTTAGGATCGAACTGAAGGAGGCCTTGGAGAAGTTAAATCATAAATATATTCAACAATTGAATGGAAGGTTTATAATTTCACTTCCAAACCCAGAGTTTCACTCAATTAAAATCAATCTCAATACAATTACAAGAACTCTCAAATTCTAACAATTAAATATAGGAACCTAAGCTATGAAAATTAAAATAAAACTACACCACCACCCTCTGTCCTCTCATCTATCTCTTCTATGCTCCTGTTATATCCTCATCATAGGCTTCGGTCCCAATCAATATTTCTCCCTTGATTAATGGCATTAAACTTGAATTAATCTTCAATATATAACTACAAATTGATGATTGATGCCAAGTAAGGGATGGTGATTAGTGAGAATAATTAATGGGCAAAGAGAATTGAATAACGAGCAGATCAGCGAGGGATATTGAAGAGGCAGGAAGGAATTCAAATTTTTTTTAAGGTCTAGGTTCGTGGTTCTAGAAGGCGAAGGAGAGGAAGGAGAATCAGAAGGGCTTTTCGGGTTCTAGGGGGAACATTACAGAAGAAGAAAGGATTGGGGGGAACTGCTCACATGCCTAGCACATCGGTTCCAAAAAAAAGAGGGAGCCTGTCAGAAAATCTAGGAATTGTTGGGCATATGGGTTCACGTGAAATGGGTCTTGGAATCTGGAAACCGAGGCCTAAGTGGACCGATCGAACAAACGGAGAAAAGGGAGAGAAGGAGTCCGGGAGAAGGAAAAGAAGGCACTCGGGCTGGGCCTTGGTGCTGGGCTTTGGTCCAGCCCGAGAGAGAAAAAAAAGAGAGAAAAGGAAGCTGGGCCCAAAGCTTGCTTCTTCATTTCTTCCTCATTCCTTGTTCAACTCCAAAAGCCTGAGCTACTTAAACAAATTATTTATTTTTCTATAAGTTTTCTAATTCTTCTAAAACAAATAAAGCAACATTAAAACCCTAATTTATTAATTTATTTTGAGCAAATTAATAGATAATATAAGAGTATAAAATATTATAATTTCAGGTTGAACAAACAATATCCCCACACCTAAATTTTGCTCGTCCTCGAGTAAAATGAAACTAAAAATCCTAGAAAAGAAAAAAAAATTTCTAACTCACTTTCGTAGGAATCACGGTTGCACTTACCATGTGCAAGAGGCCCTTTAAACCCTACGTTACCTCTAGTGAACGCGGAAGATCTCATGAGGATTTACAAAGGTATACCCACAAAATCTATCAAAAGTAAATATTTTTGAATTCTTTTTCAAAGTATATACAACATTGGAGAAAACTATATACACATTCTAATCAACCACAACATTCAAGTAACCAAAGAATTAGATTGTATATAAATACAATATACACATCAAGAAATCCTTAGTTCCTACTGATGACATCTATACATAATATTTCACCCCACTTAAAAAATTATATACAAACTCAATTGGTAGAACCTCACCTTAGGAAAATGTGTAACACTCCCATTAATGTGTTTAAAATATAACCAGGTTCACTCAATTCTCTTCCAATCAAACAAACTGCCATAAGCTTGCTAAGATTCTCAATTCTCTACCACTAAAATGCAAAATGCAAAATAATAATCAAGAGGGATTTTTAGGGTTGTGATGGGCTTGAGGGTAAAGGGTAAGAGAGGGGCAAATGATTTGGGAGATGAGGAGATAAAATCCACGGCTAATAAGCAACCAATCCTTATATCAATTATAATGACCACACACTCTCTCAAAACAAAATAAGGACACACCCTAATTGAATTGACCATTGGAAATGAATATACATAATGATACATCCATGCCAAACACTCTTATTCACAACTCTCCTTTTCGAAATTTTTGAGATTTTTTTCCAACTTTTTTTCCATTTTTCCTTGAAAACTTTTTCCATTTTTTCTTCACTTTTCTTCCCTTTTTCCCCCTTTTTTCTTTCAAGAAGAAGATGAATGAATGGCATGTATAAGAATAGCATAACTCAATTTCCAAATGGTTATATACCATGATACATCCTAATATATACAAAAATCAACCACTAAATTCATAAAATACCCCAAAATACTCACCAAATAATGACATATTGCCCCACTAGCCTTGACTTAGAGATAGGAAATGTATTTAGGCCAATGGCTAAAATGAAGGTTTAGAACAAAAATAGTCAAGGCTCAAAAGGTTGCCAAAGGGTAAAACATCTAAACAAGGGTAGCAATTTGGCTATGTAGTTCACAAAACAAATAAATGTCGCTATCATATTATCATAATGCACATGCTAAATATAACTTCAAAGAGAATCAAAGTAAGTTTTAGAGATGTAATCATGGAAGAGACACACATGAAAGAAAATGTAAGACTAAATTGATGAATTAGTCCATAAGGCTTAAAATCTCATAGGTTCATCTACCAAAATCAAGCTTGCTTAGAATTAATGTCGGAGGTTAGGATCGTATATAAACATCACACTTTAGGACTAAGTTCTATCAATGCACGCCACATCTATATACGACCTAATACTAAGGACACCAGAGAATATAGTCAATTAGAAATAGCTTATGTATTCCCTAAAACAAAACAAAAATCTTTTTGGATTTTTAAAAAATTTTCTCAATTTTTTTTCATTTTCTTAAATTTAGGTCTACTCTCAGGATCCTGAATTTCAACTGTACCATAGGAAAAAAACATGTGAAATAATATAGGGACCTGTCCATCAGGACCTCAATTTCTCTGAAAATAAATGGAGGTTGGAATCATATAAGAGTGCTTTCAGTCATGTGGCAAACTCTTTCCTAAGAATATGTTTGTCATGAAACAACTTAGCCCTCTCTTTGTGATAGGAGCACTTTTATAAGCCTCGACTCTTATCTCTTTAAGCTCACTTAGTTGCGATCTATGCTCCTCATCGGCCTCAGTCAAGTCATAATTGAGCATCTTAATAGTCCACCAAGCTCCATCCTCTATCTGAATAGGGAGGTGACCGGGGTTAACATAAACAACCCTATAGGGTGACATATACAAGGGAGTTTTGAAAGTCGTCCTATAAGCCCAGAGAGCATCGACAAGCTTGTCGGCCTAATCCCTTACATTCTTGCTCATAGTCATCTCTAGAATCTGCTTAATCTATCAATTGGACACTTCAACCTGGCCACTAGTTTGGAGATGATAAGGGGTAGCAAGCCTATGGGCTATGGAGTACCTCTCTAATAAGGCATCAAAATACCTGTTATTAAAGTGGTACCCTGATCACTAATGATAGCACAGGGTATGCCAAATCTAGTAAAGATGTTCTTCCTAAGGAACTTCACAACCACCTTAGTGTCATTGGTTCTAGAAGGGATGACCTCAACCCACTTAAAAACACAGTCCACAGCTAATAAAATGTACTCAATCCCAAAAGAAGATGGAAATGGTCCCATAAAATCTATGCCCTACATACATCGAAAATCTTTACCATAATGATGGGATTAAGTGGCATCATATCTCTTCTGCTTATTCTACCTAACTGTTGGCACCTAGGGCAACTCTTACAGTATTCAAAAGCATCCTAAACAAGGTCGGCCAATAGAAACCACATTGAAGAAGTTTGGCTGCAGTCTTTTTCCCACTGAAATGCCCCCCACATGCTTGGTCATAACAAAAAGAAAGACCACTCCTCACGTAATTATAGGTAATATGCCTCCTAAAGACTTGATCACGATAGTACTTAAACAAACAATGGTCATCTCAAACAAAGAATTTCACGAGGTGGAAAAACCTATCTCTCTCATTCTTGGTCCAACCTTCAGGGATCCTACCAGAAACTATATAGTTCATAATGTTAGCATACCAAGGATCAGGATGGATAACATATAATTGCTCATCAAGGAAGCATTTAGAAATAATGGTCTCACTCTCTCTATCATAGAGAATCCTAGACAATTGGTCAGCTACAAGGTTTATAAAACCTTTCTTGTACTTATACCTAATCTCATAATTAAACTCTTGTAAAAGCAAGATCCATCTCACAAGTCCAGGCTCAGCATCCTTCTTAGAAATAAGGTGCTTAAGAGCAGAACGATCAATGTAGACAATCACATGAGACCTAATCAGGTAAGGTCTAAACTTCTCAAAACCAAAGATTCGCATAACATATTCTTTCTCAACAATAGTATAGTTTAGTTGGACATCATTCAAAGTGTTACTAGCATAATAGATAACATGGGGCTTCTTATCAATACGTTGTCCTATAACAACACCAACAATATAATTAGATGCGTCACACATCAACTCAAATGGTTATCCCCAGATGGGAGGATGAAGGGTAGTAGTAGAGGTTAAGGCTTCCTTAAGCTTAATAGATGCCACAAGACACTCCTCAGAGAAGTGAAATGGCACATCCTTTGCTAACAGGTTGGTTAAGGGCTTCGTAATGTTACTAAAATCCTTAATGAAATGATGATAGAAGCTAGCATGTCCAAGGAAAGACCTCACCTCTTTCACACAAGGGGGAGGGGTAAGATTAACAATCAGATTAGTCTCAGCTATATCCACCTTAACTCCATCATAAGAAACAATGTGGCTGAAGACTATCCCGTTTTTAACCATGAAGTGACATGTCTCCCAATTTAAAATCAGGTTTTTTTTCCCTACACCTTTCCTACACTTCCCTTAGATTAGATAGACAATCATCAAAGGAAGACCCAAATATAGAAAAGTCATCCCTACAAATTTCCATGCATTGCTCAACTAGATATGAGAAAATGAAAATCATAGTAGCAAGGGCATTACACAGTCCAAACAACATTCTTTTTAAGGCATATGTTCCAAATGGAAGTAGTCTTCTGCTGATCCTCGAGAGCAATAGAGATCTGGTATAGCTAGAGTATCCACCTAAAAAGGAAAAGAAGGAATGTCCAGCAAACCTGTCTAATATTTGGTCCAAGAATGAAAGGGAAAAATGATCTTTTCTAGTGGCAGCATTCAATTCGCTATAATGTGTACAAACAAGTCACCTAGATTGAACTCGAGTAGGGGCTAACTCATTATTGTTATCCCTAATCACGATAATATCGGTCTTCATAGGAACAATTTGAACACGGCTAATCCACTCACTATCAGGAATAGGATAAATGATCCCATGGTCTAACCACTTTATTACTTCCTTCCTAGCTACTTCCTGTAGGACTAGGTTCAAATGCCTTTGGTGATCTTGGCAGGGCCTAGTATTGTTGTCCAAATAATTTTATGTTGTACAATGGAAGGACTAATAGCTTTGATATCCCCTAAAGTCCAACCTATAGCTTCCTTGTTCTCTCTAAGTAAGGCAATCAGTTTGTCCTCTTGGTCCCACTCTAAGAAGTAATAATGATAGGTAATGATTCATTAGGTCCTAGGAATGCATACTTAAGAGAGTCAGAAAGAGGTTTCAAGTCAAGAGTGGGAGGGAAAACGAACTCAGGAGCAAATTCAGAAATAGAAGTAAGCGGACAGTCAGCTGTAGAGCACAAATCATCAAACTCAAGCACATCATAATCAGGCTCATTGTCCCCAAGAAATGATTCATACTCAACAGCACACATATCATCAAAATTATCATCCAATATAAAATCTTCTACCCAGTTAAGAGTAGAAAACTCCATATCATCAGAACCAGAAGGCTGTCTTTGCATGTAAAAAATATTCAATTCTAAGGTCATGTTTCCAAAAAACAGTCTTATCATACCATTCCTGCAATTAATGAGGGCATTAGCAGTGGCCAACAAAGGATGCCCTAGAATCACAGGGACTTGACTAGCAATATTGGGCGTATTCTTAGTTTCAATCACAACAAAGTCCACAACGTAAGTAAATTCACCTACTCTAATAAGAACATCCTCAACTATACTCCTGGGAAACTTGGTCGATCTATCACCTAGTTGAATAACTATTTTGGTAGCTTTCAACTTACCTAACCTTAGACTCTCATACTCAATGAAGGGTATCAAGTTGACACTCACCTTTAAATCAAGCAAAGCTCTATGAATAACCTGGTCCCTTATACCTATAGAAATAGTAGGCAACCAGGGTCCTTATACTTCACTAAGATGTGGTAAAAAAGGATAGAACTAGTGCTAAAGACTAAGAAAGTCATTTCAGGGACACTAGTGGCTCTTTTAGTCGTATACTGATCCTTTAAAAATCTATCATATAGAGGCATTTGTTGAATAGCATCGAGTAAAGGAATGTTGATTTTGACTTGAGAGAAGGTCTCTCACATCTTCTCCACATGAACTTTATTTTTCTTTTTAAGTCTATGGGAAAAAGAAGGTAAAGGCTTATGGACTTTTTCAGCAGAAGAAGGTAAAGAAGAATCCTTAGGGGTGAAGGATCCACAGAATTAAAGAAATCTTTCTTCCTAGGCTCCTCATTGTTAGAAGGTGACTCAGAAGATAGAGGAGTATTAAAATCATTGGGGACATCAACAGTGGTATCCTTTGACTTACTGGATGAACCAGTTTCTGGAAAAGAAGGAGAAGAAGAAGAATTTTGAAAGAATTGACGAGGATAAATGTAGGGTTCATTAGGACAAGCACTCAAAAAATGATCTAAGGCCTGACAGTGTCAACAAGACACTGTAGAAGTCTGAGGTATCTTCGAAATCTGAGGAGACAACCCCTTCAACATATTTTCTAAAACAGCAATCTTAGAATCTAAATGACTTACATCAGAGACAGAATGCAACCCACCCCTTGCAAAGCTAAAACTTACACTATCATCATGAGCGATTTTCCATTGCATGGTTTTCTCAGCTAAGTCCTCTAAAAATTTCCAAGTAGTAGTGGTGCTCGTAGAAAGAAAGCCACCCTATCGCATGGACTCTACCGGGGTTCTAGTCTATTGGTCAAGTCCTTCTTATATAATCTGGCACAATCATGCTTGGTCTAAACCATGATAGGGACATTGGGCCAATAAATTTTTGAACCTATCAAGGTATTTCCGAAATGATTCCTTATCTAGTTGCACAAATTGATTAATCTCATTCCTTAGCTTAATTGTCTTGGCATTAGGAAAATATTTTCTTAAGAACAATCTTACAAAATCATTCCCAGAAGTAACAGAATTAGCAGCCAAGCTATACATCCAATGTCTAGCAGAATCTTTCCAGGCAAAGGAATCAATTTCATTTGCATAACATGAATAGGAATATTAGAGAAATGCGTCATAGAACACACTTCTACGAATTTCCTTAAAAATAAATAAGCATCCTCTAAACCCATGAATTTATGGAGCATTTGAGTATAGTGAGGGCTCAATTCGAAAGCCACATTTGATCCTAGCTCAGACATAGCAAAACAAGATGGCAAGCAGTCCTAGGAGAATAAAAAATACCACTCAAAGATCTCTCTTGTGCTATTTCTTCTAATTCAGGCTTAGGTTCAACTTCATGTTCAGGCTCGGGTTTTAGGTCAAGGTCAGGTTCACTTCTAACAAGTCGATTATTCTTAGGGTTTCTAACCCAACTAGTCATGTAAATCCTACACCCTCAAAACAAGTTATCTTTTAGGCCTTTTTCTTTTTCTAATTTTTTTAGATTTTTGATTTTTATGTTTTTTTTTTCTAAAACACAAAACAAAATCAAAAAGTGAATCAAAAAAAAATAAAAACAAAAGTGATCCAACCCTAGAAAAATCACAAAAATAAAAAACACAAATAAACTAAAGGAAGATAGAAAATAAACTGAAACCTAAACAAGCTAAATCTAAAAATAAAATTAAAATAGAAAATAAAAGCCCTAAAATCAGAACTCTATGCACAAACAATTCCACACAAATGCAGGGAACTTGAATATATTTTTTTCAAATTTTTTATGTCCTTAAACTGTGCAGAATATTGCAAATAGAATATTAATTTCAAAAATCACAGAAAATTCCACATAGTCCTAAAAATTCCAAAAAAAAAAATCACACAGGCTCTAAACATTATGCTGAATCCACAAAAATATTAGCATAACAAAAATAACACTAAAAATGCTTCAGAAAATTCTAGCAGAATGGAAAAATGCTGAAACTCCTATGCTGAAGTTACCTTTTTTTCCTTTCTGTTCGGTTTTGCTTTTCTTTTGCAGCACATAAACCAGATTTGGTTAGCACTATTTTTTCACTAGCAAATAACCTCTAAAATCAAAATGAAATTGATGTAAACAAAAATTAAAATACTAACTTAATTCAAAAATCAAAAATAATGTAAACTAAATTACTAAAACCAAATAAAAACTCAATCGAAACCAAAAAGCACAATAATAAAACTAAAGCAAAAATGACTCAAATGACTGGATGCAACCAAATTTCACAAACCATCCCCGGCAACAGAGCCAAAAAACTTGTTGTGTAATTCCGTAAGTGTAAGATTTATCGTTGTAACTCTTACGAGTGTCATCGTCAGGGATGATTTACGGATTTCTAATCTAAACTAAGGATTATACTGACAAAAACATAGTCAACTAAATGAAATCAGAATAGTTTAAACTCAATCAAAGCAATAGGAAATCATGAACGTGAGGGAAGATGCCAAACTAACATGCTAAAGCAAGGGGAAGAAACTACCAGTTTTGCCATTAACAAACCTGCAATTCAGGACCAAACTGAAGGAGAGCTTGAAGAAATTATCTGAGAAATATATTCAACAATTGAACCAAAGGTTGATAATTTCACTTCCAAACCCGGATTTTCACTCAATTAAAATCAATCTCAATGCAATTACAAGAACTCTCAAATTCTAACAATTAAATCTGGGGAAGCTAAGCTATGAAAATTAAAATAAAACTACTCTAATACCCTATGTCCTCCCCTCTATCACTTCTATGCTCCAGTTATATCCTCTTCACAGGCTTTGACCCGTTTTTTTTTAAGACCCCAAAATGAAGATTTTTCCCCCTGATTAACGGCATTAAACTTGAGTTAATATTCAACCCCTAACCACAAAATGATGATTAATGCCAAGTAAAAGATGGTGATTAATGAGATAATTAATGGGTAAAGAGAATTGAATAACGAGCAAATCCGCGATGGGTATCGAAGAGGCAGGAAGGAGGCCCTTTTTTTTTGGGGGGGTTTGGGTTCGTGGCTCTAGGCAGGCGAAGAAGAAGAAGGAGAATCAAAAGGGCTTTTTAGGTTTAGGGAAACGTTGAAGAAGAAGAAAGGATGAGGGGGACTGCTCATGTGCCCACTACATGGGATTAAAAAAAAAAAAAGAGTGAGCCTCTAAGAAAATATGGGAATTACTGGGCGTATAGGTTCATGTGAAATGGGCCGTAGGAATCTAGAAACTGAGGCCTAAGTGGACCGGCCCAATGAATGGAGAAAAGGGAGAGAGGGACCCTAGGAGAAGGAGAAACTGGGCCTTGGTGCTGGGCTTTGGTCTAGCCCAAGAGAGAAAGAAAGAGAGAAAAGGAAGTTGGCCCCAAAGCTTGCTTGTCCATTTCTTCCTCCTTCCTTGTTCAACTCCAAAAGCCTGATGTACTTAAACAATTGTTTATTTTTCGATAAGTTTTCCAATTCCTACAAAACAAATAAACAATATTAAAATCCTAATTTACTAATTTATTTCAAGCAAATAAGAGATAACAAAGGGGTATAAAATATAATAATTTCAGGTTGAAAATAACTTAAATGCGATTTTGACCATAATAGATTTATTTTCAAAGACGAAAGTCACCTAAAAGAACAAGATGAAAAAATATACAATATTGAAAAGCTCTAAGTATGGTAACTAGGCCTATTAAATTTTTATAGCAAAAATTTATTTTTACTTATAACAACATGGTTTACTAACTAACGTATTTGTCTTATCTTTTCTGAACAATAATATCAATTATGTATCTTTTTCAAACAACTTATTGTCCATTTTATAAATCTATCAGGTAAAGCACAGTTTTATACTGGTTATGACTAAAAATGAAAGCTTACAATTAGTTTTTAACCTCCAACTCCTATTTACAAAAGGAATTTGGATCCATTTAAATTGTAATCAAAGTGATTAAAATAATAAAACAAAACATGAAATCGCAATCATGTGGTAATTTGTGCTTTTCATGCAAGACCATATTGTGAGGAACAACTTGTGCAATCTTTTACCCCTTCTCCTCAATCCTTTGAATAAGTTCCCCCTCTTTGTGACTCTTATCAATCATTCAATCATGATACCAACTCTTGTTCTCGTGTTATTTCCATTTTAGACTTCAGCATTGAGTAAGAAATGAAAAAATATGTAGAGTCCATAAAGAACATGGCAAGTACACTCATAGACCAATTGTCTGAGTTGCTTAATAGTCATGTAGAGAGCATTATGCCTATCTTGCATAAAATCGACCTTAGGGTAGACCTTCCTTACCTAACAGTTGTTCATTAGGTGATTTTGAGTGATATTCCCTCTTGAATCTGGAATTTCATGTTGCCCCTTTGTGTGACTTTGAGGGAGATGATGATATATTTTCACCTTCTTCTGTATATTCTTCTCCCCTTAACACTAGCATTTCTATAGATACCCTGTAGGAAGTTGCAATTATCCCTAAACCCCTTTCTCCTTTAGCTTCCTTAGGAAAGCTTGAGAAAAGTGAGGAATATGGAAGTGATGCTAATGTGCATGCATGATCATGAGTATGATGAATGGTATGATTGTAATAATGATGATGAGGAGTATATAGTTGAGGAAACCTCTTTGGGGGATTCATATGGGATGCTTGTGCATTAGGTTCCCCCTCCTTGTCTTGACTTGGTGAATGTATGTCCCCAACCCTCTTGCCTTGATCCCTGCTTCCATGACTTGTTCATCACCCTGTCCTTGCCCAGAGTATCATTCTTCTAGGCCCATGGACTATTATGTGATATGTGACCTCAGTTTGGATTTGGGCCATGTAGATCATTTGTTTGATATGCTTAGGGGGGATATGCTTGGTGTTATTTAGTCCCTAGGTACCTTTGGAGGCTACAATCCCTCCCTTGTTCCTTTTCATGCATACCTAGTGGATTTGCCTAGAAAAAGCACGTGGACAACTTTCTTTAATCACTCTTTTGATTTTTTTAAGTCTTTTGATATGTTTAAGAGAGCATTAAATATCATTGCTACAATTGTGCTTGTGTTCTCTTACTTACGTGGTTCTGAGTTGTGGGCCCAGTTATTCAGTAAACCTCTTCATGCTTTGAAGGCTTTTGAGTGGGTGCCCTTGATCTTAATATGTAAAGGAGCGGTTGATGCTCCTCGAGCCTTATGTAGCATCATCTTAGTGAGGCGTAGTTTGGTGACATTCTGTACTCAACCTAGTATAATCGTTCCAACTTTCTCTCTTCTCCTTTTTCTTTTCTTTCTTTGTTTTTGCACATAGTTATGGATACCTAGGATTGTGATTTTATTAGGTGATCAATTTTGAGTAGAAATTTTGGATTTGTTAAGTCGATGGTTGATTTGTGTGCTTTGTTTTATGTGTGTTTGTTGGTGGTGTGTTTTGTTTGGTGAATATTTATTGGCGTTGTTTGGTTTTGTACTTGTTGGTGGTGTCGTATGTTTGTATATATTTGGTCGATTTGAGTTGTTGGCTTTACGATTGGATTGCTTATGTGAATGCTTTTTACCGCCTTAGTTCTCACTGCGAGGACATTGTCGATTTTGGCGTAGGGATGAGGTACCCATTTATATATATTTTTAAAAATTTTAAAAAATTCAAAACAGATTTT
This sequence comes from Carnegiea gigantea, assembly GCA_029747015.1. Lineage (NCBI taxonomy): Eukaryota > Viridiplantae > Streptophyta > Magnoliopsida > Caryophyllales > Cactaceae > Carnegiea > Carnegiea gigantea. The sequence continues at coordinate 28,394 of JAKOGI010003190.1, read as the reverse complement.
TTTATTTCTTTGGGGACTTTTGTGCTTTCTTAGGTGATTTATCTTATGTTACTTGGTTATTGAATTATATGTAAATAGAGTTTACATGATGAGATATCTAGTTGAAGATGTAGATTTGATTTTTCATAATAACCTCATCTTATATGCGGTATTTTGTGGTTACCTTGCTCACTTTATCATCAATTCTTTAGATCTTGTTATTAAGTTAGTATGTAAACTTTTTATTTGTTGAAGTTGCATTCAAAGGCCCTAGAAAAATGCAAAAAAAAAAAAAGCCTAAAATTGTGAATAAAATCTGAGCACCACTGTTCAAAGCCACTATCTTTGCTTCATATCTTTAATTGATTACACATCTATTTAGACAATCAAAAAAGTGCTTTGCACAAGCTAATAAGACCCCTCTTTATGGAAGACACTGCATATTTGTAAGTCAACTGGGTTTATGGCGTACGTTCTTAATCTTAAACAAGACAAAAATGAAAAAAAGGGAAGCAAAGATGTCAATTAGGCAAGGAAATAAGGAACGTGCCAATCTCAGTAACTTGATTTGTAAAGTTTGACGCACATTTGCACATAACCAATGCATACATATAACTGCATATTGTTATGTGAAGTGAAAAATGAAAGTTGAGATGCTTCTTGTGACTTAGATATCTTTTAAATGTACATCTAATTTTTATATAATTTGGTGATTTGGTTACTAGACAGATACAATTTCCTAAGTCATGTATATAATCTCACCATTATTTGTATGCATGATCATGTCTTGACAAAACTGAAAAGATTTTCCTTGTTTTTAAAAAGATTTTGCGGGAATTTTACTTGAAAGCCCTTACAAGACCTTACTCGTCCATTTGGGGAACCAAGGAATTTAAAGGGCTTGTTGTATACGCTAAATGCAACCGTGATTCCTATGAAAGTGAGTTAGGTTCTAGTAGTTATATATATTTTATTTGGCTCGAGGATGAGAAAAGTCTTGGTTTGGGCGTGATACGCCTAAAGTTCATACCTCATTTTACCTAGATTACCTTAAAAAATTATTAAATTAGTTTATTTATTAGTGTTTTGTTGGTTTTGTATGTAATTAAGAGACTTGCTCAAATGACAAACAATCAGTGCAAAGCACGTTAAAAGTTAAGCATGTTAACGTAGGAAACCTTGGAGGACAACTCGGGATAACCATGAAGGTAAACAAGTGCAAAAACTATGGGAGAAACAAGGAGGAAGAACAATGTAGAAATTTGGCATCTACTACAAATTCTGTTTCTGTACAGAATTTCAAAAATTTGCACGGTTTGCCCATGCACATGGCACGACCGTGCCTAATTTTCTGCGTTGGGATATATTCACAACCACTTCCCCCATTTGTTTAAGGATCCAATGTTGAAGTTTTAAGAATAGGGCCTAGCCTAAGGTTTAGGAGTCATTAGTGTGGAATTTGTTTCATTTTATCGCCACATTTCAAGAGTAATGAGATCCAATTAACTTTCTTTTGTCTCTTTAATCTTCATTTTCATTCAAGTTGTTACTTTGTTGACTTTAATTTACTAGTTTAATGCCTAAATTTACATGGTTTTGTTTGTTGATGTATTGAAATTAGTGTCTTCCTTTCCTAATCATCTTTCTATTCTTTTATCTACTCTTTATCTCACATTCTCTTTCTTTAAGAATGGAAATTTCAAGCTCTTTCTCTCTCTGCCATCTTAGGGTTTGAAAACCCACTTTTTCAAGTTTGCATTTTAATCTTTTTTCCTCAGAGAGAATTCCTTCCTACTGATGTGCTTATCATGAAGGACCTTAGCTCTCTCTTTGCTTAGCCAGGTGTTGTTATAAGCTTCTCTCGTAATCTCCTCAAGTTCATTCACGATCAATTTCCTCTCCTCACTGGTAACATCAGAACATAGTAGAGAGTCTCAATGGCCCGCCAAGCTCGATGCTTGAGTTCAACGGGCAAATGGAACGGATGCCCATAGGCCACCCTACAGGCCGACATGCCTAAGGGGATCTTAAAGGTCGTGCGGTAAGCCCACAATGCATCTATCAGCCTATCTACCTAATCCTTCCTATCCTTATTCACGGTCTTTCAAGCATTTGTTTAATTTGTCTATTAGATACTTACACTTGACTGTGCATTTGAGGATGGTGAGGGTTACAAGGCGATGAATGACGGAATACCTTTTTGGTAGTGCATCAAAAGACCTATTACCAAAATGGCTCCCTTGATCACTAACAATTGCTCACAGCATCCCACACTAGACAAAAATATTCTGCCTTAAGAACGTTATAACCAAATTATACTCAGTTGTCCTTGTGAGGATTGCCTCAACCCACATAGACATATAATCCACACACATCAAAATGCATTCATTCACTCATGAATTTGGGAATGGTCCCATAAAATCGATCCCATATATTAAATATGCTAACAACAATGATGCGGTAAGTGGCATCATGTCTTTTTTATCTATTTTGCCTAATTTTTGACAATGTGAACATCTTTTGCAATAGCCATAGGCATTTTTAAAGAGGGCCGACCAATAAAATCCACTTTATGGAATTTTCACAGCAGTTTTTCTCCCAGTGAAATGCCTTCACAGGCATGATCATGACCAAAAGACAAGGCATTATAGATTTGATCATTAGGCATGCAGCTTTTAATGATTTGGTCTTGATGGTATTTAAACAAGTAGGGATCATCATAAAAACAACTAACCATTTAAAGACAATGCGCCCTATCATTTTTGGTCAAATTCTTACGTATTTTCCTGGTCACCAAATAGTTCATCATGTCAATAAACCATGGGTCCATATGAGCCCTAAAAAGTTGTTCATGAGGGAAGCATTCAAAGATAGGGGTCCACCAGCATTGTTAATCGCAATCCTAGAGAGATGATCTGCTATCAAGTTTTTGAAAAACGCTTCCTATCCTTGATCTCATGATCAAATTGTTAGATTAGCATTATCCATCTAATTAGCCTAGGCTTTGCATCTTTTTTTTCAATAAGGTGTTTCAACGCAACATGGTTGGTTAAAAAATAACATGAGACCCTATGAAGTAAGGCATAATCTTTTCGATTCCAAAAAGTACCGCTATAAAATTTCTTTTCGTTACGGTGTAATTCACTGGCTGTCATTCAAGGTATGAGTTGCATAGTAAATCACATAGGATTTCGTATTAATTTTTTATCCCAAAACTAGTCCAACCACATAGTCTGATTCATCACACATAAATTCAAATGATTGTCCCCAAGTGTAAGGATTCAAGATGGGAGTTGTGGTTAATTCCTCCTTAAGCTTCATAAATGCCCATTCACATTCCTTGCAGGAGTTGAATGACATATCATTGGCAAGGAATGATGACAAGTTCTTAGCAATCTTGCTCAAGCCCTTAATAGACCTCTGGGAGAAACCAACATGTCCAAGAAAAGATCTTATACCCTTCACACAAGTGGGGAAGGGAAGGTTTTCAATCAAATCCAGTTTATCCTTATCTACTTATATCCCCTCACTTGAGATAATATGCCCCAAAACTATCCCTCTGTTGACCATGAAATGACACTTCTTCTAATTAAGGGCAAATGCTTATTCCAACACCTTTTTAGAACTTTTCCCAAGTTAGAAAAGAAATCCTCACAAGAGTCTCCATACACGGAGAAATAATCCATGAAAAACTCAAGGCATTGCTTGAATAAATCAAAACAAGAGTCTCCATACCTAGAAGCCTTAAAGCATGGTCTTCGATTCTCACTCCCTGAGATTGTCAAGGAAATTCTCCAAGCATACAATACAATGGTTAACCAACTTGCCCCTAATGGATGGGCATCCATTGTATCGTTTGTTACTACATGTAAGCTCAAGCATCATGAGTGGACAACCCTAGCCTTCATCTACGTGCACACAATCCAACGTAATAATAAGCCATGTGGGGTAAGGGCTGGTATAGAATAGTTAGCCATCTTGGCTTCATGTCAGCCCTAGAAAAGCCATCGCCCATCCACTAGTAGAAGTATTGGTTTATGTATGTCAAGAAGGTGAATGGAAAATGGACTATCCCCATTTGGAGTAGGCCAGGCCTGAAGAAGACTTGGAATAATGTCACACCGTCCTTGGGCTGAAGTAGATGGCTACCATAAAATACTTTTGACTTATCCACTCTATTCATCCCCCATCAAAAAAGATTATAAAGGCTCCAGGCAATTGGCCTCCTTGACAAGTGCTATTTAGTTATGGGTGTGTCCTTTGTGCGGCCAAGCTTCATTCGACTATATGTTGCGGTAACTTGATGATCGCGTTGTTGATTTGATCTACGTTTTCCTTTACTGACCTTACTCATGTAGACTTTTCATTTTATAAAGTGATCGGCATATTACTCAAGATAAAGGCAAGTTAATAAAGGAGGCGAAGAGGCACCTTGATAATGTGAGATAAGAGAAGCAAGTAAGAAAGCATGTTATCTGGCAGGTTCAGGACCTTCCTCCGGTAAGCTCTTATTCGTGGCTATGTAAGCCCAACATCACCAAGAATGTCCCTCACCCAAAGTGTGTTTCTCCTCCATATAACATGGTTATCGCATTCAAATCATAGACTAAAGTCAAGAGCTGGAATAAATGAGAACTTCAATATGCCCTGAGCAGATCAAAAGGGCGTCTTCTTAGCCTGTTGACACTCCTACCCAGGGGAGAGCGAGCAGTGGGTGGACCCTTGACCCTTCCTCCTACGAAGAAGAGGAGGCTCCTCTGCAAGTTCGCCTTGTTGATTATACTGGTAATCACTCCTCCGAGGGTTGGAGCGCCTTCCTTTCGACCAACTATAGGGGGAAGTGATATGCCCACAAGCACAGGGGTGTTATAGTTTAGACAAAATATTATTCCCACAGGAACCAACACAATCTATTGAGTTTATCATTTGTGAAAATTCTAAGCAAGTGTAAATTGATTTTTAGGGAATTTCCTAAATAAATAAGCCTGCCACTGATTTTAGAATTCCATCAATTAAAAGTGCTTTAGGATTTCTTTCACCAATTATGAACCGAATCCAATAAATAGAGTCTATGATTACTCTAATTTGGATGAAGTAAAGGATGAAAAACATATGATATCCAATTTTTTCTTTCAAAATGAATTGAGCTATTTAGACTAAGGATACTACTTTCTTTCAAAGGCGTTCTTGATTTAGTTTAAAATTTGAAATTTGTGTTGTCAAATTTCCTCTCAACAAGCTACTTTCTCTTAAAAGCAACTATGTTAAGTCTATACTTGCCGATCCAATAGTGGATAACTCCTTTTAGTACTTCATCCGACCATTTGATGTTTGTAAGTTAATTTGACCAAAAGTACTCACAACATTCATACACAAGATAGATTGAAACATTGCAAAGAAGAATAAGCATTTTATTGACAAGCATTAAGGATTCATGTTCATAACATGGCTATCAAATCCCAAGACTAGAAACTACTTACCCACGATGATTAAAAACAAATACAATTGTTTAATAAAGAAATTCAGCCGAACAAAACTAATCTACTGAGTTCAAAGAACAACGGAAGAGAAAACTTAACAACAATGTAGTTTTATGGTAATTTCTTCAATCTCTAAGGCTCCAAATGCAGGCAGTCCTTCTTCCAATCTTCTTTTTACTCTAAAAAGTGACAAAACTTACAAAACTATTGAGAGATTTCTAAAGAGATAGGATGGGGCTTTTTTTTTTTTCAAGTAGTCAATCATTCTTCGAATAGCAACCATCCTCCATTCTCAGCCATACAAGCTAAGGAAAACGAAGAGTTAGGGGGCCTCTATCTCCAAGTTTTCTTGTTCTTCTTTTTCCTCCACATGCATGATGATTGGCAGTGCCGTGGTGAGTCATATACCTGACTTCTAAGAGTCAATGCTTGATCAAAAATCTCTCTAAACCTGTAAAAGTCATCAAAGCGCTATACCCAAGCATAAAATGGGATTTTTGGGGTAAAGACTAAGCATAAAACTCATGAATCCCCTAAAAATACATCAAAATAACCCTAAAATAATATGCTCTATGGGTACTTATCAAACTCCCCCATGCTTGTTATTTTTCCCCAAGCAGCTAATGAAATCACAACTATGACGTAGAACCTCCTCAGGTAAACATAAGTAGCATCATCAACTGCCAAACTGACTCAAGAATTTAGCCCAATAGTGATTGAAAACTTTGCATAATAGATAAGAGAATGAAGCTTTCGAAAATATAATTAGAGACTATCTCATCAAACATTAAATCAATTGCTTAATTGAACTTACCACTCATATTGACATATGGATTGATTTGAGAAAAAAGAACTAGTAGAGCCTTACTCGAGTAGCGAAGCACTCAACACTCGTGTGTTTCAAAATATATGATGGTTCTCTTAAATCTCATTACAAAGAATCAAACCTACCATAAGCTTGACAAGACTCAAATTCGTCACCACTAAAATGCAAAACACACAAGGCAATCATGAAGACTTCAATAGGGTTGTCACAAGGCTTAAGGGTAAAGGTTTGGAAGGGAACAAATGTTTTGGGATTTTTACAGCTAAAAGCCAAAGACTAAAGGTAAAGACCATCGCTTTCCAAATACACGAAACGAACTACTCAGTCCAACACATATAAAAGATATAAACAATCCCTTCTAGTCGATTCCAAATGAGAGAAAGTGTTGAGTCATTCCAAATGACATCTATGCCGAAACTTTTTTACTTCACACAGTTTTTTTTTCCCTCTTTTTCATTTTATTTTTTTCTCTTTTTTTGTTTGCGTTTTTGGTTTCTTTTCTTTTTTCATTTTTTTCTTTTTTTTTGACATATCCAAAAGAATGATGATGGCATAGAACTTTAAACACCTTGCAACACCTCTTAATCTAACTCATAATAACCAACTGAAATGGATCCAAACAAGCCACTTCCCATAAAATCACCCTCAAATCACCCCATATTAAGAAATGAAACCCTTTAGTCTTAGCTGAACAAGTATTTGGCCAAGGGCTAGATTAGAGGTTTACATCAATAAATATTTTCAAGGCTCAAAAGGGGTAGCTAGAGATAAATAATACATAACAAGGGTGGCTTTTTTGTCAATGTAGCTCATAAGTTCTTTAGAATGCCTCAATTATATTACCCAAATGCGCATATTAAATGTGATCTTAAACAAGAGTCAAAGCAAGTTCTAGGGGTCTGAAATCTAGAACAGCCACAAATGAAAAGGAATGAGACTAAAATTGAGAAATTAGTCTAATCCAGCTTAAAATCTCATAGGACAATTACCAAAGTTCAACTAGCTCATTGAATCTCACATATCAAATATCCATGCAAAGTGTCATTTAGGCAATCAATTCACATTCAACTTGATAGTAAAATCAAGAAGTACATTTCAAAAACTCATTATCAAACATTGTACACACAATTTTGCATAACTAAAAGATCAAATTAAGCCAACAAAAACTACTTAGCCTAAAGACTCATCATCGCATGATTTTTTTTATTTTTTAATTTGTTTTTAGGTATATGCATGTCAAACCTAAAATGCAACTAAAAATTAAAAATGCCAATACGAAACTAAAACTAGGAAAAGAAACCAAAAAACTAAATGCTCAACTAAGAATGCTCTAATTAAACCTAAATGCATGATCTAAGATGCAAACTAATCACACAACCACATCCTATACATATCCACAAATAAACAACAACTCTCCCATTCTTGGACAAAGAATTGTCATCAATGAAAGCACAGATAGTCACCAAGAAGGGGGAAAATAGACTAAAATGGAGGAGGAGGAGAAGAGGATGAGAAGGAGGGTTCGGTTAAGATATATGCTAATCACACAAAGTGTCTAAACAATCCTTAAATTTTTGGAAATATTGGTTCTTGGAAGCAATCAACCCATGAGCTCATCATGCCGCTCCTGATCAAAGTCACGAAGGGCTGCATGCTCAGATTGGACGTAAGTGGATAAGGAGACTTGTTCTTCTTGGATAGACCAAAGGATGGCATGGATATCAGAGTAGTCTTAGGAAGAGGAAGGTTGAGAAGACAAGAGGTGCCTAAATATGGTTGTGGAGGAGGAGGAGGAGGTGCTGGATGAACTAACTCCTCATCACTTGGTATATAGGAAAGATTGTACGTATTCAAAATAGTAGCACAATCAGCATTAGGAAGAGGAACAATCCTGTTTCTAACATAAATTCAACAAATCCTACTGCCTCCATCGTATAGAATTTCATTTGTTCAAAGGCGGCCAAGGCTAATATCTCAAAACTTAACAATCGATCATTAGGTTTAGGCTCAATACCAATCAACCTAGAAATAAGGGTGATAAGGCCTCCAATTGCCATCGTCTTAGCAGAACTAGTAGCTACACTTAATAGTTGATTGGCAAAAAATGAACCAGGGGCAAAAAACGAACCAGGCAGGGGGTGAATGATAGGTTGGAGAGTTGGAGGCATACGCTGGAAGTTAGGGGTTTTCGGTTAAGTAGATCAAAAACGGAATACCTCCATTGCTGTTTCAGTGGTAGGATAGAAGAAGGAGGAGAAATCACTCTGGATGGGAGGGTGATACCAAGGTTGCTAAATTTAAGTATCTGGGTTCGATCATCCAGCAAAATGGGGACATTGACGAGGATATTAGCCGGCGGATAAGAGTGGGTTGGCAAAAGTGGAAGTCAGCATCAGGGGTACTGTGTGACAGGAGAGTGCCCCTAGGATTGAAAGGCAAAGTCTATCGGATAGTAGTTAGACCGGCTGTTCTCTATGGATCGGAGTGTTGGCCTCTAAAGAAGATGCAGGCCCAAAGGTTGATGGTAGCTGAGATGAGAATGATCAGGTGGATGTGTGGTTTTACGAGATTAGACAGAATTAGGAATGGAGTAATCAGGAGCTTTGTTGAAGTGGCCCCCATAGAGGAGAAGATGAGAGAATCGAGGCTCAGATGGTTCGGCTACGTAAAGAGGAGAAGTGTGGCTGCCCTAGTGCGGAGGTGCGAGATGATCGTCCCCCCCCGGTAGAAAGAGAGGGAGGGGTAGACCGAAGAAGAGCCTAGAGGAAGTGGTTAGAGAGGACCTAAAAGTTGCTGGTCTGACGGAGGACATAGCTCAGGATAGGAGGTTGTGGTGGGATAGGATTAAGGCCTCTGATTGTAGGGGACCGGCCGCGTAGGTGGTAGTAGCTTCGGTGGGGTGGGGCAGGTAGGGTTTTGGGTGTGCTTGTCTGCAGGTCGTGCTGTTCTGAGATGTGACGGCATCTAGCGCCCATGGTCAGTTGCAGTATGTCTCTACTCCTTGTTTATTTTGCTCTCCGGCACATTTTCCCCTCCTTGGTTTTTGATTTGCAATCGTTTTCTCTTTAAACCTTTTCCAAAAAAATTATTTTGTGGGTCTTAAAGAATCAACCTCTCTATGGGTAGGAATACCGGTAGGGGTAAGGTTGCCTACAGCTGGATCTCCCCAGACCCCGCGAAAGCGGGACCCACACTGGGAGTTGTTGTTGTTGTTGTTGTTGTTGTTGTTGTTGTTCTAGCATGCTATGCAAAAATATAGCTTGGACCGAGGAGGAACATTCAAACTATCCTCCTGAGCAAATAAACCTCAAGCAAGGACACATTAGGCTACCATAATACAGGGGTTTAGTGCCCTTGGAGTAACTAGCATCATATTGGTAATTATCGGTTAAGGTGTAGCAAAAGGCATTAGCATTAAAATCTCTAGGGACATGTCGTCAGTCTAAATCCAAACTAGGTGGAAAACTAGATATGGTATTAAAAGCATTGAAATTTAGCTCATAAAATTCCCTATTTAAATAAAATGAGATATAACCCTGTTGACATCCAGGACCACTTGTGAATTCAACGTGCAACCTACTTAGAATTCCAAAGTTCATGATATGTATGCTCCCGAGTCTCAATAAATTGACTCATACCCCATGAGCAAGCAACCAATGAATATCATCTACCAATCCCAATCTAGTTAAGAAATACTTATCAAAATATCGAGTAACTACAACAAGTTTACTACTCAAAACATTTTATCTAGCAGCATGTTCAGGAGTAGTTAAACCAAGTGGGCTCGGCAGATTACCTCGATTTCGAGCATTAGTTCGGGTTTGAAAAACTTGTTGGGAAGTTTAACTTGATGTCCCTGCTTCTGGATTGTCCTCGTTCTCTTCTTAGGTGCCATGAGTGGAATGCGGATAGGTTGGGTGCTTGAAAATCCTATCTATGAATAAAATGGATGAGAAGGGTACTAAAATGAAAAATTTTGGAAATGAAAGATATTGGGGAAGAATTACGAAAGAAAAGATGAGAATTTGGAAGATTAAGAGGTGTAATAGAAGCGTTTGAAAAATATAGGAGAAAGGGGTTATGGGTAGAGATGAATGAGAGAAAATGAAGAGTAGAAAAGGGACATTTAAAGTAGATTTGGAGGGTAGGTGAAGAAATTAGGAAAAAATGGAAGAAATTTGATGGAAAATGATGAAAATTGAAGGTGGGAAGGTGGGTATTAATGGAGTTTGTAGAGGGAGATGGATAGAATTTAGAGAGAGAAAGAGAAGAGGTTGGGTGCTTGAAAATCATGTCTGTGAATGAAATGGATGAGAAAGGTACTAAAATGAAAAAATTTTAGAAATAAAAGATATTGGGGAAGAATTACGAAAGAAAATATCATAATTTAGAAGATTAAGAGGGGTAATGGATGCTTGAAAATTGATGGAATGTGGAATATGGATAGGTCAGGTGCTTGAAAATCCTATCCATGAATAAAATGGATGAGAAGGGAACTAAAATGAAATTTTTTTTGAAATAAAAGATATTGGGGTAGAATTACGAAAGAAAAGATGAGAATTTGGAAGATTAAGAGGTGTAATGGAGGTGTTTCAAAAAGGTGGGAGAAAAGGGTTATGGGCAGAGATGACTGACAGAAAAAGAAGAGTAGAAAAGGGAAATTTGAAAGAGATTTGGAGGGTAGGTGAAGAAATTAGGGAAAAATGGAAGAACTTTGATGGAAAATGATGAAAATTGAAGGTAGGAAGGTCAATATTAATGGAGTTTGTAGAGAGAGAAGGACAGAATTTAGAGACTGAAAGAGGATAGGTTCAAGATGAATGAGGCAAATTTCAGGTCAAAGGGTGTGAAAAACCCTTGACCACGAACGAATAGGATCTCCACGGACCCTCCATGATTGGCTCTGTTTTCTCAAAATTTTTGATTTCAGACTAGAGGCTCTGTGGACCGTGTTAAACACCACTAAGGTTCGAGGCAGCATCTATCTGGAGCTTCTAAAACTCTCTTATTACGGTTTTTGATGTTTCTTCGTTTTTTTTCCCTTCTTTTTTCTCTCTATTTTTGCTCTTTGCATTGATTATTATCTTTTTTGTTTTTTTGTTTTTTGTTGTTCCTCTTTTTTGGTTTCTTTCCCCCTCAAAATAAGAAATGCACTATATACATTCAAAAAAAAAAAAAGTAAAGGCAAAACTTAGATTGCCTCATAAGAAGCAATTTTTTAAGGTCGAGAGCTCAACCTTCACTTTTATGCTGGGTCGTGATCAGAAAGGATGTGGTAAAGGGCATCTCAAGTGGCTCCGGTACATCTCCCAATTTCCTTTTGTGGACCACGAAGTTGAACCCTTGCATTAAAAGGTACCATCATAGGAGTATGGGATGGAGATCCTTCTTCATCGTCAAATAGTGTCAAATAGCACGATTCGTATACAAAACGAACTTGTAGTGTGCTCTATCAGATAGGCCACTGCCAAACTCAACTCCTAAGTCGAAATCATTCTTGATATCCTCCATAGGATGCAAAGACAACAGCACTTGAGCAAACTTGCAATAATCACTTATAGAACCCTCATTAATGGCATAAGGCTCATCCTTAGTTATGTCAGGTGGTGCAAGTGCATCAAATTCAACCTCAGCATAGTCAAGGTAAGGTCCTTTAGTATCAATAAATCAAACACAAGAGGGTCAATATGCTACAAATCATCATATGAATCTTACTCATGAAAATCCATCTCTCCTTCATAAGTAAATAAAGAGGAGGAAAAATCTCGGTCTTCAAACAAAGTAAACTCAACATGACACTTTCCAATATTAAATGTTAACTGTCCGGCTTTCACATCTACCATACAACTAGAAATTGCTAAAAAGGTTCTCCCTAGAATAATCTGGGCATATGCATCTTCGGCCAAATATAGGATGATAAAGTCATCAATCACACAAAAATCACCTACTTTTTTAGGAACATCCCAAAATACCCAAAGGGCACTTCACCGAACCAATGGCTGCAACAGGTCTAAGTCAAGCTTTTAGAAAATGGAATAGGGCATCAAACTAACACTTAAACTAAGATTACATAATGCCCTAGCAATGCTCACATTTCCAACCATGCAAGGAATAGAAAAGCTACTTGGATCTTTGAGCTAAGGTGGAAACTCTTCGAGAACTTTTAGACTGTTCCCCTCTCCAAAAGTTATGTTCTCAAATGTATCACTCTGTTCCTCACTCATAGCTTCGTGCACCTCTCCACCTTTATAGCCCTCTAATCCTCCTCTCAAAATAACAGTTATGAGGATTAGACTCCAGCTTACTAGGAAGTCTACCTGGGGGTGTAGAAGAAGAGGCAGCTTGTTGGGTAATTTGAGCTTCCAACATTTTGTTATGAGTACTAAGCACATCAACCTTAGAGGCTAATTACTTAATTTACTCGTCTCAGCTTTATTCTGCTAAAAGTATGCTCTCCATCATTGTCTCTAAATTAGACTTTTAAAGTACTTGTTGGGGATGGGGCAGTCTTTAAAACTGTAACACCCCTCTACCCTCGAGAGATGTCATACCGCCAGGATCCCCCAAGGGGGATCCCTAAGGCTGTCGTAACTAAAGACTTTCTTAAAGATTCAACCTAACTCTAGGTTAGTTAGGGAATTTTTGGAACAAAACTACAACAGTTCCACCTATAATTATAACGTTTGTAAAATTTACGTTGCGAACTTAAGGGTATCTGTGAGTTTACAACAATATTCAAAATAAACTAGAAGTTTCCCCACGAGTCACACACTCGGGGTTGAGGCTTATGCCTTTACAAATACTTGTTCAAATAATTTACATAGGTTTAGATACCGCCAGAGCCACTACATGCTTGCTTCATACACTTCCTTAACTAAAATAAGAAATTAGGCAGCTTCGCAAAACACAGCTTCACAGGAACACTTTCAGAAGCAACTAGTAGTCTTATGTCAAGTAGCAGACATGGTCTTCCTTTCATCACCTCGGGAAAAAGGGGAAAGGAAATGGAGTGAGCCACCACATGCTCAGTGATAGACTTGGTAAAACTGACCCGAAACCCAAGATCCAAACCGGACGACCCGGACCCATACCCGACCCGACACCCGAAATATGCTCACCCGAAAGTGGACCTAAAACCCGAATTGATCCGAACCAAACCATACCCGACCCGAAATTTTTCACAAAGTTGCTTGTTTTGGCATGACGAGCGTATTTGGCCAAAAATTGGTTGACCCGAAATCGATCCGAACCGAACCATACCCGACCTAAATCGAAACGACCCGAAATGTCATTTAACCCGAACATGACCCAACCCGAACATGACCTGACTCATATCCAAACCGAATGACCCATTTGCCAGGTCTACTCCGTGAGTGTTTCTCCACTCCTTAAAACAAAACCATTTACAGACAATACTACTCATACTAACCACGTATCAAGCATTTATGTATTACTAATCATCATATTAGGCTGCGTGACACACTCGTAGGCTATTCACATGTCAAATATCCATTCATTTAGGAGAAGTGCTGTCATTCAAAGAACTTTTAACATGCTAGAAGACCCCTTTTTTTCGTTTACTCAATTCATGCATTTTTAATCAGACAGGTTTAATGTATTATAAGGGTGAGGCCACATGTTACTAGAGTCCACATTCGACTATGGTTAGGAATCATATCATCAAGCATTTATAGGAAACTTTCTTCCTTTCCTTGAAAACATTTTTCTTATCCTCTTGAGGTTCTCGTTCTTTTAAAAGAAATTTCTTTCACGTCGGTCATACAACGATCCTTATAAGCTTTTCACATTTCATTCCATATAGCCTCCTATGGCCCGTGAAAACTTTCTTTCTTTTGGAAACACTTAAAATGGCAAAAGTCAACTACTTTTCTTAGCTTAGTAGGAAAATACTTCTAGCATAAGATCATTACAGGCTGCTGATTGGGTGAGATCTATTCCCAACCCCATAATGAGACCTAACGCTCACGCCAAGCTCTTACTCCCAGGACGGCTACACTAACATATCAGACCATTACCCTTGTCAGGGTCTTCTAGGGTTTCCTAATAGCAGGACTTACCCCTAGGCGAACATCATTGATATCATATTGTTCGAAGCATATTATTTTAGCCAATTTAAAGGGTATGAGCCATAACGGCTAATAATTTTGCTGCCTCTCATAGCGAAACCCCTTTTTATACATTGTACCTGCTTTTTATTCAAATTCTTTAGGGATTCTCCCGTTCAAGTGAGTTCACTCTCAAAACAAAGTTCATATAGCTAAAATGGGCCATGGATTGCAAATAGTCATGGCTACTATTATTTTGAAACACAAGAAACATCCTTTTTCAAAATAACACCTTCACACGCATAATGCACTTTAATAAAATAAACAGGGAGGGATTTACATATAACACATTCAAGCACTTCATAATCATTTCAACACAATGAGCCACACACGGCCTCGCAATCTATACGATTGCGGTAATCACAACCCAGACTCCCTCCTCACATAGTCGCCGACCACAAGACCTCGAACCACTCATAGTTCTACCTCAAACCATCCAACTACCATCTTGGTTTTAACTTCACAATCTAGTATTCTAATCATTATGATATATTATAAAGCGATACGCAAACTTACATAACTTACCAATGCTTAACTCACCGAACAAACAAATAACAATTAGCGGTGCGCTGCAACCAACAGTTATAACCATACATACATGTATGTATATAGTATATATATATATATATATATATATATTATATATATATATATATATATATATAGATATAGATATATATTATATATATATATATATATATATATAGATATATATATATATATATATATATTCATACGACATTAACTTGAAACGAACGCTTAGTAAGCTGAGTTAAACTAACTAAGCCTGAAACATGGTTACATTCATGAATTGCTGTTAAGGGGGTAAACATGCTCATTTCGTTATTCGAATGTTGATTCCAAGCTACTTCATAAGCATAATTCAACTAAATGGACAAGCATCGATTCGAGGAGTTCATTCATTGTTTCAAGGTTACATTTTAAGCCTGATTAAGCCATTTAAGTATAATACGATTCAAGGCGTTTGTTTAGTACATCGAAGTTACTATTCAAGCCTAATGAAGCCATTTAAGCATAATACGGTTCAAGGCATTCGTTTAGTAATTGAAGTTACTATTCAAGCTAAATTTTTAGGCATGTATTAACTGAAGACACTTGAATCAATTCTAAAATGCATAACTCATTTCAAACTAAATTTTCAGGCATGTATTCTATCTAACTTAACATGCACAGTTTCTCATTGCAGATTCCATGAAATTAACTAAACCTAAGCTGACATGCATCATCGCTTATGCTAAAACATTTTCGAATGTAATAATATGTTAGGAGGGGAAGAGCACATATATGAATTAGCCTAATTTTCCACTCAAGTAGCAGCAAATGCATGCCCTAACTCACTGAGCTCAAAACCCCAACCATGTGCTTGCAAAACCCAAACCCTAGCTTTCGACTTGATGGTGTTGTGGCTAAATTCAGCCCCCAAAGTTATAGTGGAGGTCAATGCTGGTGTGGGTGGCCGGATTCCAACACGTGGGTGGTGAAATTGGGGCAGACAAGGTGTGGTTTTTCTGGGTTAATTCGGCCGTGAGAAGTAGGGGATAGAGAATGGTGGTGGTCAAGGGCCGGTAACGAGTGGGTAGGGGACCGATGGTCTCCTTCTCTCGCCGGTGACACGTGGCGGACGACGGCCGGTGGTTGCCTGCAAGAGAGAGAGAGTGCCGAGTGTGTAGAGAGAGAGAGAGAGAGGAGGGTCGGGGGTTCGGGTGCCTGCGGCCCGAATTAGCCCCCTTTTTACTAATTTTCCTTTTCTCTTTTTTTGTGGTTGCTCAATTAACACAATATAGCTAGGTTCTAGTCCCAAACTCATTAGT
Organism: Carnegiea gigantea; assembly: GCA_029747015.1. Lineage (NCBI taxonomy): Eukaryota > Viridiplantae > Streptophyta > Magnoliopsida > Caryophyllales > Cactaceae > Carnegiea > Carnegiea gigantea. The sequence continues at coordinate 12,151 of JAKOGI010003190.1, read as the reverse complement.
AATTAGACTAACTTCGAGTTGAAATGTCCTACAACTAGCATTTTAATTGAACTTCGAAAATCGACTAAATAAAATGAAAAACGATTTTAAAAACTCGGGTTAGCATCGATTCAACAATTTTATAAATGAGTAACGTCGGTAATAACACTAATCATATAATCGTTCTTTTTAGTAAAATTAATTGTTCAAATGCACACAGTTGACTTAATACCCTTGTTGAAAAATAGTTTAAACGCAAATTCGTAAATTTAGCAAGTGAAACAGTTAGTCAGCAATAGAATGAAAGTGCAGCCCTTACAAAAACCTAGGGGGTGGTGTAGCATTCTATTGAGGCATAAAAGGGGTGTTAGACCTATATGAGAAATTGGGGCGATTCCTCCAACCCAGATTGTATGTATTAGAAAATGGTTCATTGGTCGGTCTATGATAGAAAGTGCTGACGTAGTTGACCTGGTCACCAGAGTCCTGGGTAAACGGACTCTGAATTTGGCAATTCACAGTCAAATGGTCAACAGAACCACATATTTCACATGATGGGGAATGGACATTTGAACTAATAGCATTGACATTTAATTGTTTCAACCCATGAGATATAGCATCTATTTTACCATTTAGCAAAGTAATAGCATTAAGCTCTAACTTACCTCTAACCCTCTTGGGTTGGCCTCTCTCATTTGACCATTGGTAGTTATTGAGCATCATCTCCTCAATTAGATTGTAGGTCTCATCCTCCGTCTTGTTCATCAATGCCCCACCCGTTGTCGCATCAATAGTAGACCTCACAAGGTGAGCAACCCCATTTTAGAAGGTTTGCATAATCATCCACCGCTAGAGTCCACGATGAGGGCATAGCCACAGCAAGCCTTTAAACCATTCCCATAATTTATAGACTGACTCATCTCACCTTTGAGCAAACATAGTGATTTGATTACTTAGACTCGTTGTCTTGCTAAGTGGAAAGAACTTTGCAAGGAAAGCCTTAGTGAGCTTGTCCTATATAGTGATCGACCTCTGAGGTAACGCATGAAACCACGCCTGTGCCTTGTCCCTTAATAAGAAGGGAAATAACCGTAGTCAAATGGCGTCACTTGAAACTACATTGAGTTTCAAAGTGTCATGCACCTCTAAAAAGACTGCGAGGTGTAGATTTAGATCCTCTATTGGGGTGCCTCCAAATTGAGATCGATGCACCATAGATATAAGAGCTGGTTTAGCTTTAAATTATTGGCTTCTATCGTTTGCCTAGCAATGCTGCATGTGATGCCATGGGCACCCGGTGTAACTAAAGTCTTGAAGCATCCTTCGTTGATCTGCTCTTGCCATCCTTAGAGATGTTTGTTGGGCTTTGAATCTTTGCTCCTCTAACTAAAAATTTTTCCACCTCGAACGAAAGGTCCTTTCTTTCTCAGGATCAAATTCGAACTAGAAGGAACTTGGGATAAACGGCCATAAGTCTTGCAAAAACACCGCAAACACTACCAAGGCAAATCAAATAAGAAAAGAAAGAAAAGAAATACTTAGTCAAATTTTGAAGAACTAACTCAATATTTGACGAATTTGGTCCCTGGTAACGGTGCCAAAAACTCAACAAGCTCACAAGTGCATGGGTATCATAGTTTAGATAAAATATTGCTCCCACAGGGACGAACGCAATCTAGTGAGTTGATCTTTTATGAAAATGTTAAGCAAGTGTAAATTGATTGTTGGGGAATTTCCTAAATAAATAAGTCTATCACTGATTTCAGAATTCTATCAATTAAAGACGCCCTAGGATTTGTTTCACTAATTATGAATCGAATCCAATATATAATGTCTACAATTACTCCAATTTGGATGAAGCAAAGGATGACAAACATATAATTTTCAGCTCTTTCATTCAAAATGAATTGAACTATTTAGACTAAGCATACTACCATTCTTTCAAAGGACTTCTTGATTTCTTCTAAAATTTAGAATTTGCGTTGTCAAATTTCCTTTGAACAAGCTACTTTCTCTCAAAGGCAACTACATTAAGTCCATACTTGTCGATCCAATAGCAGATTTCTCATTTCAGTACTTCATCCAACTATTCGATATTTGCAAGTTAATTTGGCCAAAAACTATTCACAACATTCATACACGATATATTGAAACATTCTAAAGAACAATAAGCATATTCTTGATAAAGATTAAGGATTCATGTTCATGACTTGGCTATGAAATACCTAGACTAGAGAAACTACTCACTCATGATGACTAAAAACAAACATAATTGTTCAATAAGGAAATCAGCCAAACATAACTAATCTATTGACTTTAAAAAACAAGGGAAGAGAAAACTTAGCAACAATGGAGTTTCATGGCAATTTCTTCAATCTCCAAGACTCCAAATGCAAGCAGCCCTTTTTCCAATCTTCTTTTCACTCTAAAAAGGGATAAAAACTACAAAACTGTTGAGAGATTTCTAAAGGGATAGGTTAGGGCTTTTTATCTTCAAGCAGCCTAGTAATCTTCAAATAGTATACATCCTTCAGTCTCAGTACCACAAGCCAAGGAAAAAGAAGAGTTGCTGCAGTTTTAGGCCTGCCATGGACCGTGGCCACCACCACGATGGTCCATGGGGCCATCTGCCTCAAAGTTTTCTTGTTCTTATTTTTCTTCCATGGGCATGGTGACTAGGGGCGTCCATGGTGAGTTATATGCTTGACTTTTAAGGGTCAATACTTGATCAAAAAGGTTTCAAAACGTACAAAAGTCATCAAAGTCATCAAAGCATAAAATGACCTGAAAAATGATAAGCTCCATGGGTGCTTATCAGGAACGTAACAGTGCTTAAGGAGCTTGCCCAAAAATGGGAGCTTGCCCTAACTACGGGCCCAGAATAGATTCCTAATACTTTGGAAGCCGCTCAAGTATACTTCATGGAGGTATGGGTGATTACTAAGGCAACTTGTTCTTTCCCTTGTGTTCCATTATAACCTTTTTATTTCTTAACTTCAGTGTGCAGTTTGTGCTTTGTCTACCCTTCCTTCGGTCCCTTCTCAGCATGCTGCGAAGGCCAAGCTCAACCCTCTCAAAGAGCAGAGAAGACGCGATAAGAAAGAGATAGAGTGCCTCAAGGAAATGGTTTAGGCAGAAGGGCATAAGAATTGGGAGTTAGAACCAAAGCCGAAGGAACTGGAGCATAGGTTCAATGCTGACAAGGCTTTGATGGAGAGATAAGTCAACAAAGCTCAGTTTGATGTTGCCAACATCTCCTGTGAGAAAGGGCAAGAGGCACCTTGAAGATACGAGGTGACACTGCTAATTCTTCCTCCCTCATTCTTGCTTTATCCATCCATAGGTGGCCACCTCACAAAAGTAGTGGTATTGAAACAAGTAGTTTGAGCACCATTGCTGGGGATAGAGCATGATTATAAACAAATTAATAAACATAGAATTTTTAAGATGGAATATGGTAATTTGAATCATACATTTGGAGTGTGTACTTCCACTTAACACATATGCACATTTTTCTTTGTGGATTTGTTATATATGAAGTTTCTAATACATTGATGCTTGCATGGCTTGTTAAAGTATATACTCTTAGAACTATTACGAATGATGCCACGTCAAGGCCATCGGGCCAGCCCCTTCCACATTTGAAACCATTGAATTTTGCACAATGGATGTGCTTTGCGTTGGTGGTTGACAGGATAAACACGGTCTTCAAAAATAAAGATGGTCAAAATATCAATTCTGGCTAAATGAATTTTCTGTGCCTTTTCAAGAATTTTTCTTTTAAAAATCTTCTGCAATGACTTCCTTGTCTTTTCTTTCTCGCCCTTTATTAGAGCCTTCGCAGTTTACTATTGGCCTCTATTCTTTAATTCTCTCCTTCTTTAATTTTATGGGAAACTTACTTGCAAGTATTGAACTAAATTGGTGTTTCTTTTTTGGTGCTTTCTTTCAATTTGGTGTTGTGAGTGAGGGTCCCTCTAGCCATGTTGGAGTGCTGCTAGCCTAATAATGCTCCTTGCTTTTTTTACTGTCTCTCTCTCCCCCTCCCCCACCTGTTTTCTCCAAATTGTGTTCCGACAGAATAAAATAAAGTTCAGTTGGGCCTTCAATGGAGGAATGTATTGGATCTGGGTGAAGCAAACTTACAACGACACGTAGTGCTTACTCTCTGAATACACTCTGTCTTCTCTATATGTTTTTTTTTTTGGGACAGTCAATTCTTCTATTATGCCATGTAGTGACGTATTTGGTTCTTTGTAAATTGTAAATAATATCACCAAAATATATGATTTTGAAATAATCACACATTAAAATTGTCATGAAATTAGTCCAATAATTATACCTAAAAATTTCTAACAATTTGTTTTTACATATCAATCTATCTAAGTAAAACCAGGTAATCATAATTGCACTTGCAAGATAACAAATACATTTTCTTATGTAGTAAAAATATATATCCAAACACCCAAACGATTTATCGGTGCATACCCAAAAATTTGCCTAACCTGGGCAATTATATTTACATTTATAACCTAATATAAACATTTTCTAATGCAGTGAAAATATCCATAATATAGATGTATACACATGCATGCACGCCCATGCGCGCGCACACACACACACACACACACACACTCTCATATTGTAAGACCGCATTCTTTGTTTTCCATTAAGCTAACTGTATTACCTTTTTACGATATAATTCGTATTTTTAACAACTATATGAGTTAAATCATTATCGATGTGCTTTTGGGAGCTATAATTTCATTAAAAAAGAGATTATTATTGCTATTATTGATTTCAAAGTCAATTCATGTCATTTATACCTTTAAATTATATCGATAGTTTAATTTAGTCATTATTCGATTTAATTAAATGCTTCCCGAATGCGATTATGTTTTCAACCTTAGAATTAGTTTGTGGTTTATTAAATCGAACCTAGACGTATTTGAGATCGAATAATCGATGAAGGGTCGTATTATCGATTCGGGATAGCTTGTGAGGTACAAGATTAGAAATTAGACAAGCGATTTTGGTTGATTGCGCAAGCGGCCAAGAAACAGTCAAAAGAAAAAAAAAGGAAAAAGGAAATCAAAAAGGGGCTAAGCCCTCTTTCTTGCACGGGGGAAAATCGCAAGTAGGGGGGCTCTTAAAGCCCCAGTCCGACACCACACGGGAGAGAGAGAGGGAGAGGCTGAGCGATGGAGGGAGAAGAAGGGAGCGTCGGCCGGCGATGGCATCGGTGCCGCGGTGCGTAGCCAGCCACGGCCATGGACCGGCGAAGAGAAGGAGAGAGGGATCGAGCGAGAGTTTGAGCGAGTGCTCGGTCCAAAGGCTAGGGTTTCGAAGCCCTCAACCCCACGCCACCCCGACCGTCACCGTCAGCGGTTGAGCCCGCCTGGCTGCGAGCGACGAACATGTGCTGAGGCTGAGCGAAAATCGGCTATGGCTGGGCTGATTCTGGCGCAAGGACGGCCGGGCACTCGGCCGAAATCATGCATGCGCGGTGAGTTTCGAACTTTTCTACTCCTTTAAGTTGAATCCCCACCTTGAATCCTCCTTAACCGTGCTTAAATTTCTCAAAAAACACAAGTTAGGGTTTTTGGGTCTAGGCTAGGTCGAGTCACGCGCGAAGAGCAGAGGAGTATTTGGCTGTTGGTGTTGGATTTTTGGCCTCAATTCAAGCTAAATCGCGTGTTTCTAGCGTGGAATCGAGTTGGGGGTTCCTCGCCTCCTAAGCTATTACTATTTTTCAAAAATGTTTTTCAGCAGATTGATGTTGCATGTTAGATTAGGGTTGGCTAAATTCGTTAGAAATGTTAAGAAGTGAATTATATATGTTTAGCTTCGATTCGAATCAAATTAGTTAATTTATGCCTGAAGTTTCAATTCGAATTGAATTAGATATGTTTAGCTTCGATTCGAATCAATTTAGGTGAATTATGCTTGAAATGTTAATTCGAAGTGACTTACATATGTTTAGCATCGATTCGAATCAAATTAGTTAATTTATGCCTTAGGTTTCAGTTCGAATTGAATTAGATATGTTTAGCTTCGATTCGAATCAATTTAGATGAATTATGCTTAAAATGTTAATTCGAAGTGATTTACATATGTTTAGCTTCCATTCAAATCAATTGACGTAAATTATACTTGAAATGTTAATTCGAGGTGGTTTATATATGTTTAGCTTCAATTCGAATTAGTTGACGTGGAATATGCCTGAAATATTAATTCGAAATGAAATTATGTATGCTTAGCTTCGATTCAAATTAATTTAGTCAATGTATGCCTGAGATTTTCATTTGAACTAAGTTATATATGTTTAGTTTCGATTCGAATCAATTTAGTTAAATCAAGCTGGAAATTTTGATTCGAAGTAAAGTATGTATGTTCAACTTTGATCCGAATATATACAATTAATTCATGCCTAAGTATGAACTTTGAAGTGCATCGTACGTCTTTAAAACCAACGTTTATGAATGTTTGGTTATTCCATGATCGTGTATGAACTTCGAAGTGCATCGTACGTGTTTAAAATTAATGTATATAAATGTTTAACCAATCTATGATCGTCTATATGCTTAACTATCCCATAATGACTTACTAACTCTGAAGTAAATTATAAATGCTTAGAGCCTTATCATGTTTGAACTACTAAGTAAAGTTCGATAGCTTTATATGTGGATGTGATGGTATGTATACGTACGTATGCTTGCTATAACGCACCGCTGAGTGGTGCTGCTTGCCCAGGTAAGCACCCAAACCTTACTTTTTCATAAATTAGTATGATAATATGTTATGATTAATAAATTGAAAATCGAGATGGTAGTTGGATGGTTTGAGGTAGAACTATGAGTGGTTCGAGATTCTTGTGGTACGGTGCTTGTGAGGAGGGAGTTTTGGGTTGTGAATTAACCGTAATCGTGTGGATTGCGAGGCCATGTGTGGCTCATTGTGCTGAATTGATTATGAAGTGCTTAAATGTGATACATGTGGACCCCTTCCCTTCCGTGTCCTCAAATTACACTATGTGCATAAGGGTGAGTTTTTCAAAGAACGATTTCATGTTTGAAATGATAATAGCTATAAATATTAGTGCATGATGGCATATTTTAACTAAATGAATACAGTTTGGGAAGTGAACCTGCTTGAACGGGGGAATCCTAAAGAGTTTTACAAAGGCGTGAGTTACGTGATAAATGATTTTGCTGTGAGAAGCAGCAAAATTATTAGCCGTTATGGCCTATACGCTTTAAAGTGGCTAAGATAATGTGCTTCGGACAATATGAAAAGAAAGATGTTAACCTAGGGGAAGGTCCGGAAACCCTAGAGGCCCTGACAAGGTTAATGTCATGGTCCGATATATTATATGTAGCCATCCCGGGAGTAAGAGCTTAAGTGTGGATATTAAGTCTCACTATAGGGTTGAAAATAGATCTCACCCAATCAGCACTTGTAATGATCTTATGCCAGAAGTACTTTCATACTAAGTTAAGAAAGGCAATTGGCGCTTGGCCATTTTATATGTTTTGAATGAAAGAAAGTTTTTATGGGCCCTAAGTGGCCATATGGAATGATATATGAAAAGTTTATGAGGGTTGTTGTACGACCATTATGAAATGAAATGTCTTTTGAAAGAACAAGAGCCTCAAGAGGCTAAGCAAAGTGCTTTGAAGAAAAGAAGAAAAGTTTTCTGTGCATGTTATGTGCTTTTCTTTTGAATGAAATATGAATGAGATTTCAAGTAAGGATAAGTGAAGCATTTTCACGAAAAGAAAGAAAGATGCTTGTGCAAGTCATATGAATGAAATCTAAGTAAAGCGTTATGTGAACATTCCAAGTATAACTTATGAATGAGATGCTAAGTAACATACGATTATGAAAAAGAAAGCCTTATGAGCATGTTTCCCGCATACCCTATGAATGAGACTTGAAATGTGTGTGTGCCTTATGCATATCATCTGAATGAAATGCCAAGACAAGAATGATTATGAAATAAAAAGATAACTTTATGTGCACATCATACGAATGAGGTTTCATGCATAGTTTAAACTGGAATGCTAAGAAATTATATTTATGAAAAAGAAAGATCCCTATGCTTAGCCTGTAAAAGAAAGTTTCTATGCTTAGTCCTTGATGCTTGCTTATGTGCTAAGTGCTTGTTAGTTAAGAAATTCAGAGGCCTAAACATGAATCTCAACGACTAAAATGAAGTTTATGGTTAGTAGTATTTTACAAGAGCTTCAAGAATGCCTAATATGATAGTAAAGTATGAATACGTGATATGTGACTATTAAAGGTACTATTGCCTGTAACGGTTTTGGTTTTAAGGGGGTCAGGGGACACTCACTGAGCGCGTAGTTGCTCATCCCACTACTCTTTCCCCCTTTTCCCCAGGTATTCTTTATAACAAGAAAAAGATTGAATCAGCTATGATAAGATGGAATCCGTTCATGCTTGCAAGGTGTCGTTTGTGCCCATCGAAGGGATCTTACGTGTTTAATGAAGTCACGTTATGTATTCTTGGTTTGAAATGTTTGTAAACAGGGATTCTAAGTTTATGTAATGCATATTGTTTATGAGTCGCTCTGTACGGTCTTATGAGCCAACCATCTAGTCAGTTAGATGTCTTTTGGTTTGAGTTAGTTATATTGTGGGATGTAAACCCCAATACTCTGGTTGTGTGAACTGTTGAGTTGTATCTTCCATTTCTCCTTTATTCTTGAATTAATCTAGTTGGTGTACTCCGAGCGGGTGGTTCGTTGAGTTGTGAATTCCGGCGTGTGGCTGTTGAGTTGCTTTTAAATGTTTTACGCTTCCGTGTAATTGCAGGGATCTGTTGTAAGGCTTATAGCCTAGAAACGGCCAGTTTTCAGGGAAAACTCTACCTGTTTCATCCCAGAATTTAGGTAGAAAGTTAAGAAAATGTAATGCTTCTAGCCGGAGGGGCTGGGGGTGTTACATTGATGGTAGCCGAGTAAAGGTCCTGCGACTATAGGCCGCGACCTGAGTCTTGCATTTCATATAGTCGCCTAGGAACACTCTGCGGTTATGTGACATATGTTTTATTTATGTGCAAATGTGAACTTTGTATGATTGTTGCTGCACTTAAGTAGTTATGTATGGTTCGAGAAGGTTGATTGAGTAAAAGTGGCGAGTTGTGCATTAGTATAAGAGCCAAATAGCTCTTCCCACACCTTCAAGTGACGTAGTGACTACTTCATTGGTGCAATATGTTCCTAACATACTAACTGACTTCACTGATTGACTTTTTGGTGATCCGGGGCCAATCGGATGTATGTGAGTCGCTTCTTAGGAAGTGAGTCCAATTCACTTGTATTGTGTGAGCTAAGTGATGTTTTGATTGATAAATGTTTTCTTCGTGCACTCTGATAAGGCAATCGATAGTTAAAGCACGTCAAATAGACTCAACCGATAAAAAATTCTTTTCTAAGCTCGTCTTTGCCCCTCAAGTACGATTTGTTCCTCGGGCCCCACAATGGAGTGAGCAGACGTACTCGAAGGTTGGTAGAGGGAAAGCTAGAAGCAGTTAACCATCCTTTTATTAAAAACAAAGAGATTCGAAATAGATTAGCTATTTTTTTTTTCATCCTTCGAAACTCAAGATTTTGAGATATTAATGTCGTTTTGACTATCGAGCCAAGGTTGTCTTACACCGGAGGATTAGCTTCCCGTTGGTAAGGAAGAGGGAGTTTAAACTTACAAATACGCGCCCTTATGCTTATCAAATGTTGCTTGTAAATGTGTATGTGCTATAATGTGTACGTCGATAGAATCCTTCGTAATGAGCTAGGAAAGGAATGATTGGAAACTAGCTGCTATGATTGATAATCCTAGTAAATGATATCTTTTGTTTTGAATTCTGAGTTTCCTGAGTATATTAAGGGCTGCCCTTGTATACATGCTTGAAAGACTAAATGCTAGTGGTAGGACCTCGCTAAAGATCGCGTAAGTGTACCTACTGTTCTCCTTCCTTGCCATTGTTACCTAATCCGTGTATTACTTGCTTTCTATTATATGGATTGTTATTTGTGATTGAGGTGACAATGTTTTGGCTTGGACGAACCCTAATACACTTAGAAAGTGAAAGTGAGGAAGAACCTAGTAGACTTTGGAATTGTACATAGTAATGATCTCTACTAAGGTAAGTGAATTATAGTGAGACCCATATGATCATCTATGGGATAGGTGTACCTTGTAGACCCTCAACACATACCTATAAGACCATTAACACCGTAGTTCTTATCCATGCTGGTTGATTGATGACCAGCCGTACGTTTTATGAGTAAATGGTACAGTAAGTACACGTCATTAGAGTTGCTTATCATGAACTTTAGTTGCGTAGTGGGTGGATTGATTAAGTGGTTTAACATATGCGAACCATTGCTTGTACGATCTTTGAGTCATTACTTGCACTCCATAAGTTCTATTATCCTATGATATGGTTTGAACAACTATATACATACGTACTTAATGCATAATGTGGTGACCTTAGGTGTCTATCTTCACCTTTGCTTGCCTTTATGCAATCCATGCTTGACTTGAGTTTGGTTTGGTAGGTGACTTGATTATCCAGACGAATGAAGTTTCATAATACACGGCATGACATGACCTTTGACTCGTTGTTTGCATGCACGTATTCTTGCCGTAGTATTATCTTCTCAGTTGTTTCTATCGACAAACCATGCTAGTTCATGCCATTCATGATTCTTCATCTTTAGTGCTCTGTTGTAAACCCTACGTGATGCCAATGTGAATTCGAGTGTTACTCCAAGTCCCTTCATTGTCAATGTGATGTAATATGATGTTTTTACTGCTTAGGTGCGATGTGATAGCTTCCTGACCAATTGATTTGACTTTAGAATGACCCAATATCTTGATGCCTTTGAATGGACCTGACTAAGTTAACTGCCTTCATACGAACCTGACATGTCCTGAATAAGTTGTCATGAATGAAAAGGTCTAAAAGTTAGCTGGGATTGATGTATAGACATCGGAATGTTGGTGCATATGTTTTCCTTTTGTAAATTGCTTGCCATGTATGTTTTAGATGCGTTCATGCTCCCCGAAACTACTAAGCTTAAGAATATTGGATAGCTAATACTATGCAATTCCATTATGCTTAAATGATACTATGTGGTGCTATGTGACATTTCTATTACTCTAAATGTGTTATAGTAGTCTCCATGCTAATCATTGTGATCCCAAAAGTGACTTGAATTCATGTTTTAGAATGAGACCGCTAGTGTATAACCTTAAGATATCATTGTCTCAATTGTCGTGCCTCTAGATGCCCACTTATAGATGCATATACACAGAATTATTGCTTACCATGCGAACTGAGTCTAGATCATTGAAAATCTATGTTTCATTTTCAAAACAAACTCAATATGGTTGTCCATGCCAACTCATTTGCCCTTCTTCAATACGATTTGCCTCGGCACCTAAATAGAGTGAGTAGACATTTGAAGAGGACTGGCGAGCACGAGACTAGATACCACAAGCCATTTCCTTTCGATTTAAAAGAAGTAATGTCTTCAAAATGACCTTTTGGAAACCTACCGCATAAATCCTAGTTGCGTGCGTGCATTCTAGGAAAGACCGAACTTAGATTTAGAATTTCGAGGACGAAATTCTTTTAAGGGGGGAAGAATGTAAGACCCACATTCTTCGTTTTCCATTAAGCTAACTGTATTATCTTTTTACGATATAAATTCGTATTTTTAGCAACTATGTAAGTTAAATTATTATCGATGTGCTTTTGGCAGCTATAATTTCATTAAAAAAGATATTATTATTGCTATTATTGATTTCAAAGTCAATTCGTGCCATTTATGCCTTTAAATTATATCGATAGTTTAATTTAGTCGGTATTCGATTTAATTAGTTGCTTCCTAAATGCGATTAGGTTTTCAACCTTAGAATTAGTTTGTGGTTTATTCAATCGAACCTAGACGTATTTGAGATCGAATAATCGACGAAGGGTCGTATTATCGATTCGGAATAGGTAGGTTGTGAGGTACAAGATTAGAAATTGGACAGGCGATTTTAGTTGATTGGGCAAGCAACTAAGAAACAATCAAAAAAAAAGGAAAAAGAAAATCAAAAAGGGGCTAAGCCCCCTTTCTTGCACAGGGGAAAACCGCGA
>JAKOGI010003189.1:55000-63472 GCA_029747015.1 Carnegiea gigantea | reverse complement strand
ATATATATATATATATATATATGTTTATTTATGTATATACATACATACATATATTTGTATATATGTAAAGCGGGTGACGGATCGGGTGGACCATCACCCGAATCTGACCCGATCCATCCCCCGTTTAATCCACCCCTTTAGTTTGGTTTTCACTCGATTTTTCGGGTTGGGTGAGTCGGGTATCCATCGAGTTCGGGTGAAATTGTCAGACCTAAACTGGATTGGTAGTTCATGGTGCAGGCGCCTCCTGCATGAGCATGGCCTCCGCTTACAATCTCAAAATGCGTCCACCTGAATTTAACTTACGTATGGATATTTAACTTACGTATGTTTCTGGCTGTGGTTTTAGATCAACAATCTCTTTCACGTCTTCGGTAGCTGACTTCTGGATTTTACATGTAACTTGATGGTCAATCATATTAAAGTGGTCATGATGATGGAGTCTTTCTTACGTAAAGGTTTACTAGGTGGTTGTGCTTCCGTCTAGTTCTGGAGCTGATGTAATTTAATTGTCAAAAGGACAAGGTTAAGGCTTTAAGCTACCATTAGATGATAAAACAGGAAGATAGAGTACGGATTGAATCTTAAGAATTTTGTCTTGCATTCTGGCTCTGATAGTGGAGGATGTGTCTGTCTCCGTGTAGATAGCTTCTCTAACTTTGTCAGATTGTTCCATGTAATAGCTAGAGACACTTATTTTGATATTTTCTTTAGATTCAGCACCGGCACTCCATTCTAGCACCTTGCATTACTGCCATTGTAAGAACACCTGAGACAGACTGACAGAAATGACATATATGCTGAAAGTGAAGCCCATCAAGTTGAAAGTGTTTGTGCTGGTTGTGGCTCGGATTTACACGTCATCTGAGAAACTCATTGATCTTGGCCCCTGCCACATTAACACAAAGCAATCATTGAACTGAACTGGCCCATAATCTAACGCATAATCTTCATCTTGCTGAGTCCTAGACCTTAATTTTTATTTTATTCCCCCATATATCTGAACTGTCTGACATCCAACTGTAAGCAGAACTCTCGAGTGGTGTTTCGTTTTCTTGGGTTGGGTTTGGTATGGTACTCATGCTTCATTCCTTTGGTCATTATTAAGTGGCTGAATGCTAGCTTTTTGTGTAATTAGGTTGAGGAAGATGGATCAGTTGCCCAAATTCGGCATGCTGAGACATTCGAAGACCATATGAGATACTTTGCTGGTCTCTGATCAGGCAAGTGGGCCGAGTGGCGGGCAAGAGTGTTCGCCATAACCTTGTTTTGAGTCATTGGGCACAGCTGCCTGTTTTGTAATATTGCCACATTCGTTTTCTTATTTCCACTTTCAGGGAGGACCCATGATATATAATGTACTTCAGAATTGTAAGGCATTTACATGGCTATGAATTATAAGAACTCGAAAATCGAAATCATATTCAGTGTCGAAATTCATCCATTCTTTATTTCCCGCACTACTTGTTTGAATACTGCTTTTTGAGGACTTGAAGCTGTCCTGCTCTTTGAAGCTAATATATTTTCAAGTGTTTAACAGTTTGCGCAGGTGCAATGTGTTTCTGCATGAACCCTGACTTTGAGCCGGAGAAACATATCATCAATGATTGCCTCAACGAATGCATTTGCTAAGACGAATTCATGGCAATTTCTTAGGTGTTCCTGGGAGCTCATATTTTTATTACCCACGTATATACAATGTGCTCCTGCATGGACCCTGATTTTGAGCCGGAGAAACATAATCAATGATTAATTGCCCGCTGAATGCATTTGCTAAGAGCTAAGAAGGATCTATGGCAATTTTTTATGTGCTCTTGGGAGCACATATTTTTTATTGTCTACTTATATATATTTTTTTCCGTGACCTTGAAATAGTAAATTATTAGCAACATTTTTTTAACGTTGAATAAAATGAATTTTCAACCTTTTTACATGGTGAACTCAGCATATTGCCTCCCAAGGGGTCCTAATAATGAGAAAAGAAAAGAAGAAAGATAATATATTTTCCAATTTTTTGTAAAAAGCATATTTCAATGACGGTACTATTCTATTGTTATTGCTATTAATTCTAATTTTCCATAGGGCATTTGAGATATTGAGATAAAGCTCAATAGAGATCAGAGCGAGGACATTTGAATTTTCTCGCTAATATCATTTTTTTTTTTATTTTTGGTGATAGTGAATTTGCTAGCTAATATCATGATTTAATATTAAGAAAGATCTTTATTTTTCCTGGAATGCTCTTAAGTTATAATGGTTGCATGAGAGATGAACCCTCACGAAGTAGTTGAACCTTTTCCTCACAAAGAGGCGGCTTTGAATTATTATTAGGTTTTACAAAAATTTTCATTTGACGATGTATTCCGTATTAGTTGGTTATATGACTATTTATTCTATTGTTGTCGGGCACTTTATTTAGTGAAAAAAATAGTAGTTAAAACTTTAGGACCAGTACTTTCAATGGCTAATTTTGATTGATTATGTTTATTGAATTCTTTTATAATCATCATTGGCAAAATTTGATAATAATATAAAGCAAAATCATAAGTGTGTCTTGCTGCAAGACACTTCATAAGTGTCTTATGTTGACTAAAAAAATCATACTATCATGTTTTTAAATTGAAAAAAATGGTACGATCGAATCGTGGAAGCATATTATAACTTATAAATTATACAAAATCATCTGTTTATCCATAATTTGTCACATTTCTAAAATACACGTATCATATGTACTCACGGATAGGATTAATGCGATCAGAGTATCATTTAATACTTTGTTGGCATAGCCAATGAATATTTAAGGCTAGCAATTCATAATTAAATATAATCATAGAAAAATTTGTGGTTTTAAATTATAAAACATATTAATCTATGGTAAGGCAAGACATTTAAGAGTGCCTTGCAACAAGACACATATCACTATCCTAATCTAAAAGGATATGCTTGAATGATCGGTTACTTTCTTGTGTCGCTAGAAAGCTTAAGTACATTGGCAGTACATTCAATACAATGTCTATTTGTAGCGCTAGGAAGCTTAAGCAGTAAAATCTTTGGAAGTTGGTGCCGTCTATCCGGATCGAATGCCGTCTACATTGATCTTTATGTCTCCCTTGATATCCCCGCCAAAAAAAAAAAAAAAAGGAAGAGTAGAAACTGTATGTAGTTCTGCTCAACATAACTAAACGGTTGAGTTGGGGTTAATTAAGCTTTCTCCTTCACTAATTACTTTCATGTGTCTCCAGTTCCACAAGCAGAGTAATCAACCCAACTCTAGCAAGTCTAAGCATTTGCCTCCATTCAAGGCAATCCTGAGTAAGAAGCGTTGATGAAGGTCAAAAAACCATCTGATTTAATCAAATGTCGCAAAGAATTAAGCTGGCATCTCTATTGGCTCGAGAAAAAGTTGGACTTGTTACTTTGGATACACGCCATTTAGAGATACACATCTTGCTTTGACAATGATAAACATTACTAGGTAGTTTCGTCATCCTCCCTATCGCTTTTGTGGAATTCTCCATTTCCTGCACAGAGTCGAACTGAAAGTGTGGGGGACATGGGTGAATAGGCACCACCTGCGTGGGTTTTGGCATATGTCCCATATTAGTACATAGACAATATATTGTACTCAGTAAAGATTAGACCAAAGAAAGATGGAAGAAAAAGCATCAAGATGAGCACACCTTTGAAAGATGGCATTCTTTCGAAATCTCTAGTCATCTGCAGCAAGGATGTTCCCGATATGACAACAATAAAACCGCATATTTCTGAAATAATGGCATCTGCATCTTGGCCATCCCAATCCTGAGATACTTGCCACCATTCAAGTTAGCAATTAAGACACTATGTTGTTAGTCTATAACTTAACCGACGATACTACCAATCTCAACTAGTTAGTTTGGACTTGGAGACTGTTTATGGCCTTGTAGTGATGGGAATAAACGAACCGTACAAAAAAGCATATATTCCTATAACAAACCCACTTTACATACCTAATTAGGAGCATGTGTTTCTTAAATACCTCTCCCCCTAAAGTGAATGTATCCCAACAAGCGTATCCCAATCAAACAAAGACTAAAGACATAGATGAACATCCGCATCTGTGTACAGAATCTACACATTGACAATAATTTTGCTCATTTCCCAAACTAAATGATTGAATTCCTGTTTAGAACGATTTTACGAAACTAGCGAATGCTGGCACCTTTAGCTTCAAAAGGGATAGGTGATATGGGATGAGTTGACATTACCTTGAACATGATCGCACTGGCAACAATTGTGAGCGTTGTGAACATGACATAATACACAGGGGACACAACGACAGTGCTGAAAGTATCCAGAGCCTGAAAGATGAGAAATATGTTATCTACAACACTACAGGGCCAAGAGACATTATGTTCTAAGAATTCATTTGAATAAATCCCCAGAGCGAAGCACGACTGCATGGCACTTTGATAATATAAATCACAAACAATATTGATGGTCGAATACCAACCCTGTTAAGATAGTTCATCTGAGTGAGGACACAGGTCATGACAACCACCAAGAAGAACCATGTCTGCGGGTAGAATAGTTGGTTATTTCCCTCAAATGTCAATTTCAATGAAATTCCAAGTGCTTTAGTACTCATCACCTGCGAAAACATTTAGGCAGTATGAGATGCAAATTTAAATTCACATAGAAAAGAGATAAAGAGCTCCATTACTAGATCATTCTAATTCCGATCCAGATGTCAAGGCATAAAATTTGGAAAAATCAGACATGTTCTAAATTGTAGAATTCTTAGGACGAAAACCTGAAAAAGTCTAAAATCTATGGAATCTAAAACACAACAATGAACATGACATTTTACATCATTCTAATTCCAAAGGCAACTAATGTACTTGAAAGGACGATGGAAGGTAGAAGATTTTACCGAGAGAGAACCCATTAAGGAACATATTCCTGTGAAAACCAACACATTTGAGTTTCCACAAACTGGCGCAAAGTAAATTACCAGTATGAAAACCAACACAAGGACCGAGGCAACATAAAGTAGAAATGCTGAAATTAAAAAAAAAAAAAAAAAAGGATACTTGGTTAGATGCATGCTTATAATAAATAACAAATGCATGTAAAACTGACAAATGAGGACAATGTCTGTGTACCTGTTTGGGTTGCCATGTTCCATATTTCCTGAACAGATGTCACGGGGCGCTCTTGTGGTGCATGAATAACAATTATGACAGAGCCAACAATACACATTAAGCAGCCTACGACCCCTAACTTGTTTAGCCTTTCATTCAGTATAAAATGGGCTAATACGGCACTGCACCATGGCAATTTGTGTCCCAGATAGGAAGAAGCATATGCTCAAATGCACCAAAACTGAGAGAAAAGAATGTAGAGAAGGCCATGAGCAATTACCTGACAATAATGCTTAGGGCACCTAGTGGTGTAACAAGAACTGCTGGGGCAAATGCATATGCCACGAAATTCGCAATCTCGCCAACAACCACTGGCACAAAAAAGTCACACAATTGGGTTTCTTCAACCAACCACGATAGCGATAATTAGAGTAAAGGAGGATTAGTGTAAAACTGTCATGTTTCAGAACCAACTCCACTAAAAGTTTAAGCTGATGATTGAAGATTCAGAAATAGATTTACACACTAGCGAAAACCCCATCAACATCAAATGATCATTTCTTACCAAAGAAATTCAAACCGCAAAAATCCATGATCCGAACAACAATAGTACTTACTCATCATCAATCCAAGCCACCATAATGGCTCCAAAAGATATGAATATCCCCCAAGTCCTGAAATCAAATCACCCAATCAATAATTGGAAATAACAAATCAAGAAAAGATTGGGGGGGGGGGGGGGGGAATGAACCAGCTCTAATTCCAAAAGATGCAGCTTTCCACAAGCCCTTCTTTTTTATGATGAAACTAGCTCCAATGAACCCGCTTGATGAGAGAGCTAACCCTAACCCAATAAAATTCTCATGAGAGAAGCCCATCATCAAATAATGAATTCAATTTTAATCTCAAAATCCTTCTTCTCATTTGATTCGTCAATGTCCCCTGATCATTTTTCATGGATCATATGAGACTTTTCCATTTTCTTGTTGATCACGTCGGAAGATGATATAACAAAAACGTGGGCATTTGGTATTTGGTAGTTCCCGTCTTTACTAATTACTCCAATAAACAAAACAAATAATGACAAAGGTATCTGTTCACAATATGGGAAAATCAGTCTACTGTGGCAATCGCATTCCATATTATGGCTAAAATGCGGTTCAGCCAACTCAGAAACCTTTTCGATGTGGTCGTTTCGTTGCAGATCGGCCACATTTGGAATCCTGGTACGATTGTCAAATTGAAATCATCACATTTGTTAAACTAACAACTTATGAATGTTTTTTTTTGGGGGGGGGGGGGAGGGTGAGAGGGCTAATGAATGTTAAGACTACAAATATTATAATTGACACAAATTACTTCAAAGTTTAATTACAGGATACATTATTTTCATCTAGATAGTCAAAGTTTAATTCTTTCTAAATCTTGTATGTAAACTAAAACTCACCTAATTATATAAAGAAAAGAGGAAGGAAAATAGTAAGATTGATAGGGTAATGGTGTAATTACCTATTAAGTATGAAATCTCCATGCAATTTTCTTATTATGATACCTTGAGCATAATCCTCCCTTTGATTAAAAAAGGATTTTTTTTGATGTATCTCCACTTAATAATCTAGTCATCTTAAATCGTATAATATACTAATTTCGATCAATAGATAATTTTTTATATTAATCACGAAAGACGTGCACAATTATTCAATTAGATTGTTAATTAAGAAAAGTAGGGTTTTTTTTGGAGGTTGTTTCTAAATATAGTCCATTACCTGCTTCTCAATCAATTTATGTATTATTCTCAAGAGGTGTCTTCCGATTGTATCTTATAATTTATGAGACAATTGGCTCACAAAACAACCTTTGTTGGCCACACTATAAATTACACGACATTAATCAGTATCATGTTTTATAGGGTATTTTTAAAGCTATCCTAAAACTTTTATCAGTAATCATGACAAGTAACATTACATAATATTATGTTTTAACTGTAGCTCAATGAAATCTTAATATAGTGATTAATGACTGCAACTCAAATATTACCGCATAGTCATCTCCTTTCAACACAGAACGACTAACGTTGCCCTCTTTATTATATGTGCCTTATATATGCCGTCGCATGGTCGAGTCGATTTCCTCTATATGTCCCTTTTTTTTGAAGAATTTTTTTCTGCAGTGAAGTTTTTCCCTTCCAAAAAACATAAAAGCGAACACGTACACTATGACAGTGTGACACTCTCCTGTGCCAGTCCCTCTCTCAAACAACCAAGCCGCGCCGTCGCCTTTGCTGCCTTACACAGCCGTCTACACTAGCCAGCCTGCCGCCTGCCTTCGCCCATTCACTCTCAGTTCTCAATTTGAAGGTAAAGCCAAATTTGAGGTAAATCTCCAATTTCAGCTCATTGGCGTGTTCTTTTGCAAACTATTAGTTTTAATTTACTGCTTTTAATACCATATTGGAAACTTGTCACTCAAGCAAGCTTTGAATTCTAATACCATATTTAATGATCAATTCAATTAAAAGATTATATTAGTGATTAAATATTTAGGAATATGTCTTATACTCTAACACAGACTATAAATAGTAGTCATATTATTCAGTGTATGCATTCAATATTCATCTCACGCATAATTGTCTATTACATCACTTTCTCCGAGGTATCCTCATCCACATCAACCCATTAACATTTTGCAGAACATCAAAAGATTCAAAACCCGTGTTATGTTATTATCAATATATATGCTATCAGAAACCACACTAAATAAACATATATATATATATATATATATATATATATATATATATATATATATATATATATATATATATATATATATATTATAACTAGCTAAGACCCGTGCGTTGCTCCGGGATTAAATTTTTGAATAAGTAAATGGTACTTTAAAAGTGTCGTTGAATAATTGTTGGGTCGACGTCAATCAATTGATATAAAGAAATAATGAAAATTTTAGTCTAACTCAAAAGAATTGGGGTAAGTAGCGAAAACACTATCACAACTACTTTTTTTTTTCATTGAGGCAATTTAAAAAAAAAAAAGAGGTTTCAAGCATACATGTTTTCTTGGGTATATACCCCAACATTGCATCAGATTTGAATTTTTAAATAATAAAATGGATATTTTAAGAATAACATTACATTATTATTAATGTCAATTCTCTATGAACCTTTATAGAAAAATTATTTGTTATTTCTAAATTGTCTTGAAAATTTGCATATAACTGTGTGTGTGTTTGTACATACTTACATACCCACGTAACTACACACATATATACATACATACATACACACACACACACACATACGCACATATATATACATACTTACATACCCACG
>JAKOGI010003189.1:0-50000 GCA_029747015.1 Carnegiea gigantea | reverse complement strand
AATTGACGGACATTCTACTTCACGGATTTATAAATGTTCTGCTGAAGGGTTGTGTGAGCAAGAACATATAGATAATACTGACTAGGTTAGAGAACGAAAACCTTTAACCAGATGCTTATATGAAACTGAGATGCATTTCAAATGGATTAGAGATTTACATTATTGGATTGTGACAAAGTTTGAGACTGAGCATACGCATCTCCTTGCAAAACCAAGCGATTTCTTATATATAAGGTTAGAATTATATTTAAAATTACTATTTCTTTAATAATATTATTATTAAATCTTGCCATTTTTTATGTGATTTGTGGTTTTGAAAATAATGAGCAGGTCTCATAAGAAAATTCCAAAAGAGACTCAAAAAGAAATTGTCTTCGCATCAAGAAGTAGGCATAGCTCCACGTTTTTCATGAGGAATTTGGTGAAACAAGCTGGAAGTTATCAAAAAGTGGGCTTTCTAAAATAGAACGTGAATAATTTTGTTAAGAAAGTTAGAAAGAAGCACTTCAATATGGTGACGCGGAGTTTGTTTTGGCATATTTAGAGGGAACGAAAAGTGTCGATCCCTCATTCTTTCTAAGATATACTAAAAGGACAAAGATGGAAGCCTAGAAAACTTATTTTGGTGTGATAGACGGTCACGCATAGAATATAAAACATTTGGACATGTCCTTGTGTTTGATACCACTTATAAGTGTAACACTTATAATAAGCCTCTTGTGCTTGTCAGAGTCAACCATAATCGAAAAATAGTGTCATTTGGATGTGCGTTAGTAGTTCACGAGAAGGAGTCCTCGTGTATTTGGGTTTTGGAACAGTTAGTTGAAGTAGGAGATGGGCAAAATCCAGAACCTGTTTTAGCAGATGGAGACAAGGTAATAGTGAATGCAATCAAAGCAGTCTTCCCCCAAGCATGTCACAGATTATGCTTGTGACATATAATGCGTAATGTTATGGGAAATGAGGGTGACAAGTTCTGTTGTAGTTTCATTAAGTGCATGAATAAGTATCGCACTCCGAATGATTTTGAAAAAGGTTGGGAAGAATTGGTTTCTCATTATGGGGTCAAAGATAAAAAGTGGGCTATAGAATTATACGATGACAAGGAAAAATCGGCAAAATCATATTTACGTGGTTATTTTTTTGTAGGTATACAAGCTTTGCTTATATTTTTTTTTTAAAAATGTTTATTGATATGAATATATTATATTCTTATTTTTTAACTTAGGCATAAGAAGCACACAAAGATGTGAATCAATGTATAGAACAATAAAGGCATCAATTGATCCAAGTATGAAGTTCTATAGACTTTTCACTTGTATGATCAAGTGAGGGAAGAGTTAAGAGCTCAAGATGGATATAATGATTACATGATAGTGCACATATATCTAGCTATTGAAGGAATACTTTACAATATCAAGGCACATTTAGGAAAAATAGACATGAGAAGTTGCTATGAATTGTTATGCAAGGAAATGACTTATGAATTAATTTATGCCATGAAATGAGAGAAGCAAAAGAGTGGTGGATCTGAGGAGCCTATTTACTGTTGGTTACAAGATGTTGAACGTGAAATTGCTATGAATTGTTTCGGGTATTTTTTTTTTTTTTTGAGAACCGGAACTGATTAAAATGGTTCTTTCGGAGCCGTTTAACCGGTTTCGAATGGGTTCCAAGATACTTCAGAACCTTATTCACGCCTAACAATGAAAAAAATTATCTTTTGGGCCATCGAGATTAGGGCAAATTATTTTCCAGACCAACATTTTCTGATAAATATTTTCTAATTCCTCCAACTTTGGGTAGACATTTTTTGAGACCAAAAGTCAACGAAACTTAACTTCTTCAAATTGCGCCAAGGGCCCTAAATTCCTTATATTTGCACTTTTAACCTAAATCCTTAAAAACTTGCTTTCGAAAAAAAAATTTGTGCGTGTAGTTTTTTGCTCATAAGTACTACTTGATGCCCTCTTTCAAATAGTATCAGAGCCACGTGATCAAAAATAATTAAAATAATTAAGCTAATTAACTGTGATTAATTATGATTAATGCTAGAATCATCACCTGCTTGTCTTGGACCAAATTATTCACATATTGTTCACTCACCAGAAGGCCTTTCTCCACTAGCACCTCAATTAAACTATATTACTGATATAGTTTTAGAACTAAAAGCTAAATTAGCTAAAATCAAGAACGAAATCAGGGAGCTTAAGAAGCAATTATCGGTAATTTACCTTTCTCATGTTAACGAAGTAAGGTATAGTGGAAAATCTACTTCTAGTGTTAATACTCCATTTCAGCATAAATATCCTTTTCAAAATCCAAAAAACAAAAATCCTTTTCCTTTGCACGATATAAAAATTCAAAAAGAAGTAGGAGAAAAATCAGGTGAAAAATTGGCTGAAAAAAACAGAAAAAGAAGAAGAAGATGGATTATAAACAGTATAATCTTGAACAACTACAGAATATGTCTGAAAAAGAACAGAATCCAGAAGAATTGAACCAAATCATGGGAGCAATTAGTGATAAATATGACATTTTATCTGATGATAATGAAGTGAATAATAATATCATATTAAAAGAAGAAATATATCAGTAGATGAATCTCATTAAACTAGAAGATTTTAATGTATTACCTTTAGAAGAAATAAAAAAAAAAATTAGATAAAAAATATGGTAAAGTAACTATTGAAAATGAGATTAATGAGATTGGAGAAAAACTCAATTTATATGAAACAGAGACCAATCGAGTTAACAATGTCATGCCTAAACCTGACGAATTTAGTGAACCTTCTAAAAGAAATACTCATTTCTTAGGACCTAGATACGTTCTGGCAGGACGTACAATCAATTTTTCCTTTGGGTTTGTCCCAAGAAAAATCACAACTTTCGAAGAAATCGGCCTTACTCCAATTAGTCAAATAGGATATATGTTAAACATTGATGGAGCCCGTACTAGAGAAGAAATATTTGAGCACTGGAAAAGAGGAATGAATGGTATTTTAAACTTAAATACTACAAGGACAGATGCTAATTTTTTAAATTACATCGAACATAGCTTTTCTGGTACTGTAGCTGCCTGGTATGATTCATTAACTGAAGAACGTAAAAATACCTTAAGAATGATGGAGACACCAGCTGCAATGTTTAAAAGTTTATGTAAAAAAATTGAAACCGAGTTCATCAGAGCTAAACTTGATTTTGAAGAAAAAGTTAGAGAATGCCAAAGAAAGATTAATAATATAGAATTATGGGATATGAGATATCTGAAAAACTATATTACTGAATTTAGTCAATATTATTACAAAATTGGGCACAATGAAACCAATCTTGATATGTTTTATGATAAATTGCCATATCCTATAAATTCTATAATCAATGAAAAATACATTACATATCTGGGATGAGCAGATGTCATCGATACACTTAGCTCTAGAATCTCTTACCTAAGAAAATGAGTCAATAATCAATGTCTTGATCTCCAAAAATAAAAGAACATTAAGGAGCAATTCCTAACTTGTTGGGATGTGCCACATTAATGGGGAAAAGAACCTGAGAGAAGACGAAAAAGAAAATTTTATAAGAAAAAGAGCTGTAATAAGCAAAGGGGAGAGAAATATAACAGAAAATATTATAACAAACCGAGTCCTAAAAAGCAAAAGTTTTTAGGAAAGCAGCTTACTGTCCAATAGGGAAAAATAACTGCAAATGTTAGGCATGCGGAGAAGTAGGACATTATGCTAATGAGTGCAAAAGTAGGAAGAATAACAAGCTTATTGAAACCTTAGGAAGCTTAGATTATGTTGAGTTTAGTGAAAATGAGGCATTAGACGTATCCCTAAGTAACAACAAAGGAATTGTTGAAATTATATTGGACAATAAATATGAAGAAAGTAATTATGAAAAAACAAGTCATATGATAGAAAGTAGCTCGGTTAGCCTTGGTGATCTTTAAGGAGAAGAGTTTGTTGTAGACAACGATCATCAGGAAGTCAAAGAAGATTGGATTCTTCTCATAATTCAAAAAGATATGATCTATAAAAAATCCATTTTTCAATTAAAAAGTAGATATATATGTGAAATGACGGAAGGAGATCTGGAGATTAAGGATTGTGAGTATGGCATTGGGGAAGTTAATCTCATTAATTGAAAAAATATCCTTAATCATAATAAAGATAGAAAATATAGGTATATACATATCGGAAGTGTCCAAGTTCCAAGTTCCAAGTTCAAATCACTTCATTGCAATACTATGGCAAGGATAATGATCTTTATGCTTTATTCTGTGACATTTGGCATACCAAATTTAATAATCAAATTATCACCAGGATAAAGACCAATTTATGTAATGGGTCAGTAGGATTCAATTGCTGACTGGGATATTATGTGAGTCTAAAAGATGAATTTGCAAAAAACTTCTTATCTCTTAAGATAAAAACAGTTGGGATGGACATGAAAAGAGGATGATATCCTTTAAGGATATTTTGAAAAATTATCTATAAATTAGATAATACAATAGACCCAAAAACTAAGTTAACTATGATAGAAGCAGAGAAAGTTGAAAGCCCTACCCCTATGTAAAAGATCCAGAGGATTAACTTCAATCCCCAAGAGATAAAAATTGATCGCTCATGGATATCTAGCTTTGTCAACCCTACAAAGATCAATAAGAAAAATATAATAAAAATTGACGAGAAGGGTAAAATCACCATAAAACCTCAATTATTAAGAAGCGTGAGTACAAGGTCAGATTAGTGAGAAGCATCCTCATCAACTAAAGAAGAGCTTAAAGAAGATGATACCATTAGTCTGGCTAGTGAAATGAGTAGAATGAGTTTTGAAGCTGCGAGATCCAGTGTAGATCAAATTATGAGCCTAGAAAAAAATGTCATTGGGTATAAAACTAGAATTGTTAGTGAACCAATCTATAAAAATGAATTAGTCAAAAATATGACTATGGAAATATGCTATGAAGCTAACAATACAAATCCAAATAGCATCTATATCCCAATAATGGTATGTTTAGAGGAATATAATAAATATGAACTATGTGCTTACATAGATAGTGGTTGTTCTGTATGGTTTGAGAAAAGATCACTGTTTCCTAAGTTTATATGAAAAGGAGCTAAAAACCCTTTGCAAGTGAGGATAGCTGATAATAGTATTATAAGTTACAATGAAACCATATAAAGATTAACCATAGAATTAGGAGGAGTTCAATGCATTCTACCAGTTCTATGGGCTACTTATCAACCTTCTTATGATATGATTATTGGAAATAATTTTCAAAGATAATATTTTTCATGCATGCAGACCATAAACCAGATAATATTCACAATTAGTGATCACTCAGTTCCTATTGAAAAATTAAATAAGGCTTACACTCATCAGAAAATTGAGTTTACACGCAACTAGCGTGGTGAGAAGGTAATGCCAGCACATCGTAAAGTAGCATCAACAATTTTATTACTTGAGTTATCTATTAAAGAACAGATTATTGAACAACAAGAGAAGTTATGCAAAGACTCTACTTTGATAATCCTCTAAAATTATGGGATAAACATAAAACATTTGCTAAGATCACTTTATTAAATCCCAACACTATTATCCAAGTCAAATAAATGGTGTGTACACATTAAGATATCCAAGAATTCGATAAACAAATTAAAGAACTCCTGAATAAAGGATTAATCAGAAATAGCAATTGTCCTCACACCAGTCATGCTTTCATGATAAGAAATCATGCTAAAGAGAAAACAAGAAAGGCTAGAATGGTAATCAACTGCAAAAAGCTTAACGATAATACTGTCTTTGATGGCTACTATATTCCTAACAAAACAATCCTTTTCAACAGAATTCA
Source organism: Carnegiea gigantea (assembly GCA_029747015.1). Lineage (NCBI taxonomy): Eukaryota > Viridiplantae > Streptophyta > Magnoliopsida > Caryophyllales > Cactaceae > Carnegiea > Carnegiea gigantea. The sequence continues at coordinate 44,140 of JAKOGI010003189.1, read as the reverse complement.
AGGAGCCGCTTGGTTCTCGAAAATGGATTGCAAAAGCGGATATTGGAAGATAAAAATAGATGAGGAAAGTATTCCTTTAACTGCATTTAGTGCCCCACAAGGATAATATGAATGGATAGTAATGCCGTTTGATCTTTAAAATGCACCTCAAATATTTCAAAAAAGAATGGATAATATCTTTAAAGACCTTAATTACTGTTGTTTAGTTTATATTGATGATATCCTTGTCTTTTCCAAAACTTTAAAACAGCACAAAAATGATCTCTTAGCTGTCACCCAGAGATGCATTGATCATGGTACTATACTTGGTAAGAACAAGTACATTTATGCTGAATAAGAAATTGAGTTTTTAGGTCTAGAAATAAAAGTTGGACAAATCATCCTACAAAAATATATTCTGAAAAAAATAAAAAAATTTTCTGAAAAGATTGAAGATAGAAAGCAGTTAGAAAGGTTTCTTGGATGCCTTACCTATACTTTGGATTTTATTATAGATTTAGTTAAACCAAGAAAGTCATTGCAGTAGAAACTCAAGAAAGAAGTAAGTTGGACATGGACCATTAATGTTACAAAGATTGTTCAAAACTTCAAAAAGATGTGTAAAAATCTTCCTGTTCTTAATTTGCCTAATGAAGGAAATGATTTAGTTCTTGAGACAGATGCCAGCAATGAGCATTGGAGCACAGGACTCAAAATCAAAGAAGGAAAAAAATTTTGCAAATATTGCAGTGGAAGTTTTAATAAGGCAGTATGCAACTATCCTACAATAGAAAAAGAAATCCTTGCACTCACAAGGGAAATTGAAAAATTCTTAATCTTTTTAGCCCCAAAACTTTTTCTCATTCGAACTGATTGCAAAGAAATACTTGATTTTGTAAAAAAGAATTTATCAAACATGCAAGCGCAAGGGTGGCTCCTGCGTTGGCAATTATGGTTTAACCAGTTTTTCTTCTCTATTGAAAATATACGGGGATCAAAGGACTCTTTGGCAGACAGTCTAACTCGAGAACTCACCAATGACGATCATCAATGCCAACCTCCAGCCAGAAAAGGAGGAAAATTCTTAGTAAAATGCCATTCCTACTAGAACGGGTTACGCCTTCTAGTAAAGTCCTTATTGATAACCTAGAATTCCATACAAAAAGTAGATCACATTTTGGTATACTTTCTACTGCCTATCTAATAGCCTAAAGATTTTTCCTTCTAGAATTACAAATTAGTTACCTTCAGTATCCTTATGATATCTACGAAAAAATAAGTTCTCATATTCGAGAAAAATGGTTCAATGAGTGGTATGCAGCATGCATCGACTTTTATCATCATTATTCCTATGATATTTGGAAGTTTTGGAGTACAACGATATATTTTTTCGACAGATCTAGAGTTGGTGGTATTTGTTTCCCAGCAAGTTCATTATCTCTAAATGATCCTGTCTTTAAAGCCTGAAAATATAGGATGATACTTTACTTCACAGAAATCCTATATCTAAATTTTGATATTTTCTCAACCTTAACTAAATTTCAGCAACGCATGTTCAAAAGGATCCATTGGATTCTTATATCTCCTGATGGTCCCAAAAAAATTTCAGTTCGCAGATGCCTAACTTTAGAGGTTTACAGCATTCTAATTGAACAAGAAAATGAAAAAGCCAAACCAGCCAACTATCTTGTCCAAATCATTGATTGTGACGATCTCAATGATCAACGATAAAATTGGATTCATGAAAATTCGGTATATCTAGTTACTGATCTTGCTTTATCAAGGGCTATTAGATTTTTCAATATTTATCATCAATGTTGGGTATTAATCGAACAAGAAAAAACATTAATGTATTGTGGAAATATTACTTTCGCCTATGATAATGAATTTAAAGACTACATGAAGGTGGACGGAGCAGTGACAAAAGGTATCTTTGATTATCTCTTTGACGTTGGAGTTAAAAAATTTTTATTAGAAAAAGAAAAAATATATCTCCTTGAATTATTTGAAGAATGGGGCCCAAAACATCTTAAACAAATTGATGAAGATTTTCATGATTATCCAGATAATAATAGTCTTGAAGATATAATTGGAGATGAAGGCATGTAGAATCTCAATAATGATTACTAGTCTTGTCATCATTAAAAACTCTGAAAAGTGGCTGCCCCATTATTGTACTATCTTGATAAGTGTCTGGATTGAAAAATAAAGTAGTGTACTGTAGCCGTCAGTGTATACTGTAGCCATTAGGGCATCCTATGTACCCACATCCCCTCTATAAATAGAGAGGTCGAATGCTGAAAAGGGACACAGTTATTTGAGCATTCTTGAGAAAAGGAGAAGTTGGGATCCTCTATTTATCTCTGAACAAGCATCTCTAATGATTTTAACTTAAGTCACTCTTCAAAGCCTTCCATTGTAATATCTCCACCTTTAAGCTTTCAATAAAAGAAGTTTTACAGTAGGGAATGTTATTCAATTGAACCTTATGCCTTAAATATTATAATTTCTTGATTAAAGATCTACTATCCTTGAAAAATATTAAAAACTTAATTAGTGACTATGGTCCGAGGTAAAAAAACGAAACGGATTTATGATGTGCCTCATCTAAGGAAGGTGGAGTTGAGATTAGTAATTTCTGTAAACCGAAAGTTAGAGGAACGCTGGAGTCCAGCGCCGGCTAAGTCCAGGTAACGGTCGAAACTCTTTAATTAAGTTTTAATTATTTGCTAAACATGATGGGCCGCTAATCAAAAAAAATATAATACTTAAGATATAAGTAGTAGATTGTGATAACTAGTATCAGTGAAGTCATTATAAGAAGAAGAAACACTAAAAATAGTTATATTTAGATATTAAGGACCAATTCGCAATTTTAGAAAGTTGAAGGCCAGAAATAGAAATATTTGTCCCCCAAAAATTAATTACCTAAACCTGCGTAGTCCGAGAAATATTTATCTAAAAAAGTGGATTTCGAAAATCATTATACCAAACCTCAGTGTACCAAAAAGTAAATTATTCCTAACAATGAGATGGGGCATTAGTAGAAGACACTAGACCGATATTTGTAGGGTCATGGGCTCAAATCAGGCTGCAGACAAGGCTCCTATTTTCTAATTTTCTTTCTTTTTCCCTTAAAACTTCTGGGCTAATTAATCAATTTTTTAGACATCATTTACCTAGAGTTTCTTTAATTTATTCTATTTGACGAAACTTATTCTTTTTTTTTTTTTTTACTTGCAACGTATCCTACTAAGATACTTTTATTTTTTTAACTTCATTTATTTTATTGAAATTAAAAACATATAAATAATTAAAATTCCTTATTTTTGTGTTTTTTATACTTTTATTTATTTAAATGGCCATTTAGGTCTCAAATGCGTGAGATGTGCATAACAACCTAAAACAATGGGGATATAGTTGGGTTTAGTTTGATCAACACAAAATTGTATAACTTATAGTAATTCCGTACTAAAGATATGCTTACTACACATGCTACCAATGTTCACTATACATATGACCAATGATTACTAAGTCCAACTAGCTCACTAGGGCAAGTTTGCAGCAAATGTTGTTGCTCAATAATTACCATAGTAAAGCTTGTTAAATGTTTAAGTAAATCTCACTTTATAATGATGATGATGATGATGATACAATAATATCCTATTGTTTACATAAGTTAGCACATGCACATTCTTATTTATATTCTTAACGATGGGTTTTTTTAATTGAGCTGCATTATTTCTTTTGGCAAGTTGTGCTTTATATTTAGTGAACAATATTTTATATTCATCTTCTGAGGTGTTTATGATTATCTTTTTGGTGAACTCAAATTTAAGATTACTCAAATGCATAAGAATGAAACTCTTCAAAAGTTTTAGTCACCTGTACTATATATCTTTTAATGAGCTATGGTATTATTTTTGCTGAGCAATGTGCCTACATACATATTCATATTTTGAGTAATGACAATTTTCTTAGTTAGCTACACTACATTATTTACTAAGCCATACTATATATTTAAAGTATTTGCATGTACACCCTTCAAGACTTAAGTAAATAGTTTTTTTCACCCCTAGCGTTTTCGAATTAATATTTACCCCTTTGTCTTTGCATCAAAATATTATATATAAACCTCAAACTTACAAACATGGCCTTCATGCCCTGAAAATTAGGCTGATTACTTAATGAAATGGCAAAATCATAGTTTGAGGAGTCTAATTGTCAGCCTTAATAATAAAGATGTCAGTTTTCTTGCTCGAACATAGCTAAATAGTGCACATTTGAAGAAAGAGAGATGATAGAGAAACTTATCCTCAAAGGTGTATGAACGTTCAAATCGCACCATGGGTGACAACGTGAGGCCTGACGAATCATAGAGGCCTTAACGGTGGCCTCGGTGATCATTATCATGGCCACTATTGGTTGCATCCCTTAGATTAAAAATTTTGAGAATCGAGTGAGGCAAAATTAAGTTTCAAACAGGTTCACATGATAGAGAGTAGGGCTAAAAAATTTATAAACATTAAGGGTATTTTTGTAAATTTGGGGTACATTTTGGCAGCGAGTCAATCCTCAGGTATCCCGACATGCATGACATTAATAATTCAAAGCCTGAGTTTTTGGAGCGAATATTTTAGTACCCCAAAGTTTGCTGATTGAATTTTTAGGTACCCTCCGTTTTTTATCAAGTCCCTAAACTTTTAAAATTTGTATTTTAACCCCAATCCTTGAAAACTTACTTTTAAAAGTTTTAAACTTCCATTAGTAGTACTCGAGGTCCTCTTTCATTTGGTGTCAGAGCCATGTAACCAAAAATAATTAAGATTATTAAGGCTCAATTAAGCTAATTAACTGTGTTTAATGCTTGAATCATCACCTACTTGTCCTATTCCCAATTATTCACATATTGTTCACTCACTAGGAGGAGCCATTTCAGTAGCACCTCAATTAAACTATATTACCGATATAGTTTTAGAATTAGAAGTAGAATTATCAAAAATTATGAATGAAGTTAAGGAGACTAAGAATCAAATATCTATAATCCATCTTTCTTTAGTTAATGAAATCAGACATAGCGGAAAATCAACTTTAAGTATTGGTATTTCATTTCAGCATAAATATCCTTTCCAAAATCCAAAGAACAAAAATCAATTTCCTTTGCATGATAAAAATCCAAGAAGAAGTAGGAGAAAAATCAGCTGAAAAATCACCTGAAAAGATAGAGAAAGAAGAAGATGATGGAGTATAAGCAGTTTAATCTAAAAGAATTACAGAATATGTTCGATAAAGAATAAAATCCAGAAGAATTAAACAAAATCATGGGCGTAATTATTGATAAACAGGACGTATTAACTAATGATAATGAGGACACAAATAATGTCCAATTAGAAGAAGAAATATATCAGTAGATGAACCTAATTAAACTCAAACATCTTAATGTGGTGCCTTTAGAAGAAATTAGAAAGAAAATGGATTAAAAAAAAATGAAAAAATGGTATTTGATGATGAGATTAATGAGATTGAAGAAGAACTTAACGTAGATGAAATTGAGTCAATTTAGTTAACAATGTTGTATCTAAACCAGAAGAATTTGATGAACTTTCTAGAATAAATACTCATTTTATGAGACCTAGATATATTCCAGTAGGACAAACAACTAATTTTTCCTTTAGCTTTATCCCAAGAAAAACTAAGATCCTTAAAGAAATTGGCCTTATCCTAATTAGCCAAATAGAGTATATCCTAAACATTGATGGAGCTCATAAAAGAGAAAAGATATTTGAGCATTGAAAAAGAGGAATGAATAGTATCTTAAACCTAAATACTACTTGGATCGCTGTAAATTTCCTGAACTGTGTTGAGTATAGTTGTTCTGGCACAGTAGTTGACTGATATGATTCATTAAATGAAGATGGTAAAAATGCATTAAGAATGATAGAAACACTAGCTGCAATATTCAAAAATTTATGCAAGAAATTGAAATTGAGTTTATCAAAGCTAAACTTGATTCTGACGAAAAAGTAAGAGAATGACAAAGAAAGATTGATATTATAGAGTTATTGGATATGAGGTATCTGGAGAACTATATTGCTTAATTTAGTTAACATTATTACAAAATTGGGCATAATGAAACTAATCTTGGCATATTCTATGACAAATTGCCATATCCGATAAATTTCATAATTAATGAAAAGTACATTGCATGGTTTGAAAGAGCAGATGCCATTAATATCCTTGGTTCAAGAATCTCTTATTTAAGAAAATAGGTCAACGATCAGTGTCTTGATCTTCAAAAGCAAAAGAAAATTAAGAAGTAATTTCTAACTTATTGGGATTCACCTCACCAATGGGGAAAGGAACCTGAAAGGAGAGGAAAAAGAAAATTTTATAAGAAAAAGAGCTTTAATAAGCAAAGAAGAGAGAAATATAGAAGAAAACATTATAACAAATCAAGCCCTAAAAGACGAAGATTTTTTAGGAAAGCAGCTTAATTATTGTCCCATAGGGAAAAACTACTGCAAAAGTTAGGCGTGTGGAAAAGTAGGACATTATGCTAATGAATACAAAAATAGGAAGAATAACAAACTAATTGAAACCCTAGGAACCTTAGATTATATTAAGCTAAGTGAGGAAGAGGCACTAGACTTAGCCCTAAGTAACAACAAGAGAATAAATGAAATTATACTAGAAGATGAATATGAAGAAGGTGATTATGAAGAGACCAGTCATATAATGGAAAATGGCTCGATTAGTGTTGGTGATCTTCAAGGAGAAGAGTTTGCTGTAGACAATGAAAATGAAGGCATCAATGGAGATTGGGCCATTCCCATAATCCAGAAAGACATGATATATAAAAAGTCCATCTTTCAATTAAAAAGCAAAGACGCATGTAAATTGATGGAAGAAGATCTAGAAATCAAAGATTGTGAGTATGATGTGGGATAAGTTAATCTCATCAATTGGGAAAACATCGTTAGGCATAACAAAGATAAAAAGTACATGTATATCATTTTGGAAGTGTTAAAGTTCAACTACTGTATTACAATATTATGGTAAAGATATTGATCTTTATACTTTGCTCTGTGATATTAGGCATACTAAATTTAATAATCAAATTATTATAGGGATTAAGATCAACTTTTGTGACAGATTAGTTTTGAACGGTAAATTTAACCATTTTACGTGCCTCTTTCACCCACTTTTTGCACGTATAATAACTTAATCTTTAGGATTTTTACTTGTTTTATTTATGTTTTGTAGGAAATAACTCAAAATCAAGCAAACGTCGCAAAAAGGGACGAAGACGAGACAAAACAGCGAAAACCGGCAAAAGGGGGCAAAACCAGGGGAAAACGGGCCACCATGCCAGCAACGTGGCACGGTCGTGCCTCTCCCCCAGTTTCGCCGTTTGCTCGGGTTTTCTATTTAAAGCCTGTTCGGGCGTTTGCTTGGGGGTCGCTCGGGGGTTCTTCCAGGTGATTTTTAGGGTAGTTTAGTTTAGGTTTTAGCGAATAAAAACTCCATTGAGGGAGATTAGTTTAGGATTGAAGATTGTATTCTTGGATTCAACCTTTGGATTTCAAGTTCCTTCATCAATTCAAGACTAAGTTTTCTCCTCTTTTATCTCTCTAGTTTTTATGTTCTTGTTATTTATGTTTTGTTGAGTTTAATTCTTGTATTTACTTTGTTTAGTTTATATGTTTAGTTTTTGTTGTTAATTTATGTTATTTACTTGTTTAAATTCGTTTTATTTCATTTCCTTCGCTTTGTTCTTCAAGTTCTTGTTCTTGTTGGTTAGTTTAGGTTTCGATGTGTTTTTGATGTTTGGTTGGTAGATTGTGTTGGCTTGGGTTGTGATTAGCCTCTTGATGGCTAATTAATCTTGTACTAGGCCTAACCATACCCAATCTATGCCTAGAACTTAGAGTTTTCCTTCACGCCCGCCAGGTGTTCGATGAAACGCTTGAGAGAGCTTTCATCCATATTTTTTGGATGATTGACTTATGCTGAGAGGTGAGGTCAATTTGCTAGTGTGGGAGAGGGAATAGCCGAGTTCGGGATACGAAAGTAGTATCCGAATTGAGCTAGATTCGGGGTTGCTAGTTTTGTGGTCTAATTCGACTAACCCCACGAAAGTAGGTGGTTACACGAATTAGACTAGCTCATGACCCTTGAGAGAGGGCTTGGGTGGTCTTTGATGGTGCAACCGACCATCTCTTGTTCATAGTGTGGTTCGGGTAGGTTATGACTCATCTTGGTTAGTTGGTTCATCCATTGGTAAAATCACAACTCCAAGTCGCTTGTTTATGTGTTTATAGTGTAGTTCAGTTTTCCCTCTTTCCCTTTCGATCTTGCCTAGCTCGATACGTTTTAGCTAGTTCTGGTAGTTGGAAACACAATTCCCTGCGGACGACACCCCAAGTACTCAACGATACACCTTGCACTTGGGGTTTATAAATATTAAAACTCTTTCTGCAACAAGTTTTTGGTGCCGTTGCCAGGGAATTGGGGTTTACTTGAGCATTCGAGACTAGGCTTTTATTTCGAAAAAAGAAAAAAAATTCAAAAAAAAATCCAATGGCAATTTTCCATTTTTTCCAATGTGAGCAAGAATTATTTTACTGTTATTGGAATCGTTTACATGTTTATCTTGCTCAATGTGCTTCTTGTGGATGTTTGTATAGGAAATGGGAAATATTGCATGTTGTTGATGAGGGTGTGAATAGTGAGACCCGTGCTCTTTTGGAGCATTGGGAATTCTGTGCTTGAAATGTTGATGAAGCTTGGGAATTACTTGAGTGGTTGGCTAGGGATACTTATGAATTTGAGACTAGTAAATTTACTTCATCCACCCCATCCCCCTGCGTTTGTAATTATACACCTCTTTCATATGAGATCTGCCATTGTTCTAACCATGACAGTGTTTCTTTTCCCTATCGTATTTCTGTTGATGGTTTTGCTAGAATTTCTAGTATGATAGAGGCCATGAACAAGCAACTAGTTAAGTTTGCTAAGTTTGTTAATAAACTGCGGGAGTATGACCTATCACCCGAGACTGGCCCTAGTTCTAGTACTCCTAAACTTGATGTCAATCTGTGTGATGATGGTGCATCTTTTCCTCCTCTAGAGTCTGGACTAGAGGACGTGCTCGACCCTCCCTTACCTACTCTACCTCTTGTTGCTCCATCCCTACCTAGCACCTTTAAGGACAACACTATGATCTATCCTGATCCACCTTTCCCTTTATCTCAGTCGACGGAGTTCGAGGTAGGTGAGACATTTTGCGTTGGTGCTAGTATCGATGGGGATGATTTATGTCTTAAGTCAGACGATACTTTTAGTGAGGTGCAGGACCTCGCCAAGATTCTCGAGGGGGAGTCCTGTGTGGATGTTGTGGCTGTAGTTTCATCTAATCCTGATCTTACTGACCATGTATCCCTCAACCCCCTTCATATTTCTCATGCTTCTTCGTGTTCACTACCCTCCACTTCCCCTCAGTATTGTGACCTCTCACCGATCGATTCTCTTACGGTGCTCAAGGGGAATGTGGTTGACTGTTCTGAGTCTCTAGGTACTTTTAGAGGGTATAACCCCTTCCTTGATCCTTATCGTCTGTAGCTAGAGGGCATGCCTGGAGAAATCGCATTGATTATTGCATTCGATTATTCTGCTGATTTCTCCCAGGTGTTTGGTGAGTTTGAGAGGGCACTAAGTTTGTTTGCTCCATCTTTACCAGTGTTCTCTTACTCACACCATTCTGAGCTGCATGCAGCAATGCATGATAAGCTCTTACGAGCTTTGACTGCATCCGAGCTGACGACTCGCGTCTTGAGCGGTAAGGAGTGGCTGATGCTCCTTATGTCGTCGTGGAATAGTTCGGGTACATTCAGTACCCGACCTGGTATACCCGTTCTCACTCTCCCCCCTTCTTCTTATTTTATATATATATATATATATATATATATATATATATATATATATATATATATATATATTTTCCCTCTCTTTTTCTTCTTATTTATGTGACAATTTTTCTTCTTATTGCACGCGCCTCTTTCACCCACTTTTTGCTCGTATAATAACCTAATCTTTAGGATTTTTACTTGTTTTTGTTTTGCAGGAAATAACTCAAAATCAAGCAAACGTCGCAAAAAGGGATGAAGACGGGACAAAACAGCGAAAACCGATGAAAACCGGCAAAAGGGGGCAAAACCAGGGGAAAACGGGCCACCGTGCCAGCAATGTGGCACAGTGTGGCCGTGCCACGTGGCACGGCCTGACCGTGCCACATGGCACGGTCGTGCCTCTCCCCCAGTTTTGCCGTCTGCTCGGGTTTTCTATTTAAAGCCCGTTCGGGCGTTTGCTCGGGGGTCGCTCGGGGGTTCTTCCAGGCGATTTTTAGGGTAGTTTAGTTTAGGTTTTAGCCAATAAAAACTCCATTGAGAGGATTAGATTAGGATTGTAGTTTGTATTTTGGGATTCAAGCTTGTGGATCTCAAGTTCTTCAATCAATTCAAGCATAAGTTTCCCTCTTCCTTTTCTCTATTTATTTCATTGTTGTTCTTGTTTATGTTTTATTAGTTTTAATTCTTGTATTTACTTTGTTTAGTTTATATGTTTAGTTTTTGTTGTTAATTTATGTTATTTACTTGTTTAAATTCGTTTTATTTCATTTCCTTCGCTTTGTTCTTCAAGTTCTTGTTCTTGTTGGTTAGTTTAGGTTTCGATGTGTTTTTGATATTTGGTTGGTAGATTGTGTTGGCTTGGGTTGTGATTAGCCTCTTGATGGCTAATTAATCTTGTACTAGGCCTAACCATACCCAATCTGTGCCTAGAACTTAGAGTTTTCCTTCACGCCGCCAGGTGTTTGATGAAACGCTTGAGAGAGCTTTCATCCATATTTTTTGGGTGATTGACTTATGCTGAGAGGTGAGGTCAATTTGCTAGTGTGGGAGAGGGAATAGCCGAGTTCGGGACACGAAAGTAGAATCCGAATCGAGCTAGGTCCGGGGTTGCTAGTTTTGTGGTCTAATTCGACTAACCCCACGAAAGTAGGTGGGTACACGAATTAGACTAGCTCATGACCCTTGAGAGAGGGCTTGGGTGGTCTTTGATGGTGCAACCGACCATCTCTTGTTCATAGTGTGGTTCGGGTAGGTTAGGACTCGTCTTGGTTAGTTGGTTCATCAATTGATAAAATCACAACTCCAAGTCGCTTGTTTCAGTGTTTGTAGTGTAGTTCAGTTTTCCCTCTTTCCCTTTCGATCTTGCCTAGCTCGATACGTTTTAGCTAGCTCTAGTAGTTGGAAACACAATTCCCTGCGGACGACACCCCAAGTATTCAATGATACACCTTGCACTTGGGGTTTATAAATATTAAAACTTTTTCTGCAACAATTAGTAGGATTCAATTGCTGACCCGGATATTATGTAAGCCTAAAAGACGAATTTACTAAAACCTTCTTATCCCTTAAGATAAAAGCAGTTGGGAAGGACATGAAAAGAGGAGGTTATCCACTGAGGATATTTTGAAAAATTATCTATAGATTAGATAATACCATAGATCCAAAGATTAAGGTAATAACGATAGAAGTAGAAAATTTTAAAACTCCTGCCCTTATGCAAAAAATCCAGAGGATTAGATCCAATCCTCAGAAGATAAAAATTGATAGGTCATGGATATCTAGCTTTGCCAACCCTACAAAAATTAATAAGAAAAATGTAATAAAAATTGATGAGAATGATAAAATTATCACTAAACCTCAATTATTAAGAAGCATGAGTGCAGTGTTAGGCGATAATTTGTCGCATTTTACACGCCCCTTTCACTTAATCTTAGCTCGTATAATAACGTAATCTTTAGAGTTTTTCTTATTTTATTAAGTATTCTTTGAGATTTTTACTTGTTTTGTTTACTCTTGCAGGTAATAAGTTGAACCAAGCAAATATCGCAAAAAAGGGCGGAAAAGGATCAAAACAGGCGAAAAGGCGGAAAAACGGGAGCCAGCCGAGGCAGCCGGCCAGCAAGGTGGCACGGCCACCCCGTGCCACGTGGCACGGCCGTGCCACCTGGCATGGTGCAGCCGTGCCACCTAGGCACGGTCGTGCCCCCTTGTTTCCTTCGGTTCTTCGCGGCCCGCCTTGTCTTCTATTTAATCCTCCTTTCTCGACCTTGTTCGGGGGCTTCTTCCTTCTACTTTTCTAGGTTAGTTTAGTTTAGGTTTTTAGCCAATAAAAACCCCACTAAGGGGACTAGATTAAGATTTAGTTGTATTGATTTGGGATTGACGCTTGGGGATTTCCACTTCACTCATTCAATTCAAGCATAAGTCTTCTTCTTCCTCTCTTATTATTCCAATTTTGTTATTGTTTGTTCTTGTTTAATCTTATTAGTTTAGATTGTATTAGTTTAAGTGTTTAGTTTTGATTGTTAATTCATGTTTTATTTGATTGTTAGATTTCATTCTCTTTTCTTCAGTTCATGTTTGTTATGTTCTTCGTTAGTTTAGGTTTAGGTTTAGGTTTTTGTGTTTTGTTAATGATTAGTTGTTAGAATTTGTGGACTTGGGTTCTGATTAGCCTCTTGATGGCTAATTGATCTTGTTTTAGGCCTAGCCATACCCAATCCATCCTTAGAACCTAGAGTTTTCCCTCACGCCTGCCAAGTGTTCGATGAAATGCTTGAGAGAGCTTTCATCCATATTTTTGGGCGATTGACTTATGTTGAGAGGTGAGGTCAATTACCTAGTGTGGGAGAGGGAATAGCTGAGTTCGGGACATGAAAATAGTATCCGATCCGAGCTAGGTCCGAGGGCTGCTACTTTTATGGTCTAATTGAGATAACCCCATGAAAATAGGTGGTTAGGCGAATTAGACTAGCTCATGACCCTTGAGAGAGAGCTTGGGTAGTCTTTGATGGTGCAACCGACCATCTCTTGTTTGCAGTGTAGTTTGGGTAGGTTAGGACTTGTCTCAATTAGTTGGTTCGTCATTTGGCGAAATTATAAACCCAAGTCCATGTTTGTTTATTTGTTTTAGTAGTTTAGTCCTTCTTCCCTTACTCTCTTTCTTGCCTAGATTGATACGCTCGAGTAAGTTTTGGTACTTGAAACCCAACTCCCTGTGGAATACAACCCGTACTTGCCGGTTGTTAGCTACAACTACACTGTGCACTTGCGGTAATTTTTAACCTAACAAGTTTTTGGCACCGTTGTCGGGGAATTGACGTTTTTCAATATTGGGGCTTACTTCAGCATTCGAGGCTAGGCCTTTAGAAAATCCAAAAAAAAAAAAATCAAAAAAATCAAAAATTTCAAAAAAAAATATGTCTCTTTCCCACTTCCCTCAACATGAGCACGAATTGTTTTGGCGATACTATGATAGATTATATGCGTTTCTTGCTCATTGTGGTTATTGCCTAGAAAAGTGGGAAATTTTGAACATGGTCTATGAGGGTATGACTTGTGAGACCCGTGCTCTTTTGGAGCATTGGGATTTCTGTGCTCGAAATGTTGATGAAGCTTGGGAATTACTTGAGTGGTTGGCTAGGGATACTTATGAATTTGAGACTAGTCAATTTACTTCATCCACCCCATCCCCCTGCGTTCCTAATTATACACCTCTTGCATGTGAGATCTGCCATTGTTCTGACCATGACAGTGTTTCTTGTCCCTATCATATTTCTGCTGATGGTTTTGCTAGAATTTCTAGCATGATAGAGGCCATGAACACGCAACAAGTTGAGTTTGCTGAGTTTGTTAATAACCTGCGGGACTATGACTTATCACCCGAGACTGACCCTAATTCTAGTGCTCCTAGACTTGATGTCAATCTGTGTGATGATGGTGCATCTTTTCCTCCTCTAGAGTCCGGACTAGAGGACGTGCTCGACCCTCCCTTACCTACTCTACCTCTTGTTGCTCCATCCCTACCTAGTACCTTTAAGGACAACACTATGACCTATCCTGATCCACCTTTCGCTTTAGCTCAGTCGACGGAGTTCGAGGTAGGTGTGACATTTTGTGTTGGTGCTCGTATCGGTGGGGATGATTTCTGTCTTGAGTCAGATGGTACTTTTAGTGAGGTGCATGATCTCAACGAGGTTCTCGAGGGGGAGTCCTATGTGGATGCTGTGGCTGCAGTTTCATCTAGTCCTGATCTTACTGACCATGTATCCCTCAACCCCCTTGGTTTTTCTCATGCTTCTTCATGTTCACTACCCTCCCCTTCCCCTCAGTATTGTGACCTCTCACCGATCGATTCTCTTGTGGTGCTCGAGGGGAATGTGGTTGACTGTTCTGAGCCTCTAGGTACTTTTAGAGGGTATGACCCCCTCCTTGATCCTTATCATCTGTACCTAGAGGGCATGCCTGGAGAAATCGCATTGACTATTGTATTTGATTATTCTGCTGATTTCTCACAGGTATTTGGTGAGTTTAAGGGGGTACTAACTTTGTTTGCTCCATCTTTACCAGTGTTCTCTTACTCACACCATTCTGAGCTGCATGCAGCAATGCATGATAAGCTCCTACGAGTTTTGACTGCATCCGAGCTGACAACTCGCATCTTGAGCGGCAAGGAGTGGCTGATGCTCCTTAAGTCATCATGGCATAGTTCGGGTACATTTAGTACCCGACCTGGTATAATCGTTCTCACTCTTCTCTTCCCCCCTTCTTTTTATTTTTCTTTTTTTTTCTTTTTTGTCTTTGTTTAGTTGTGAATATTAGGATTGTGTTTTTGGTTGGTGATCATCTTGTGGTGAAATGTGGATGTTGCTGAGCCGTTGTTGGCTATGATCACCATTTTTGTATTTTTGTGGATTTTTTTATTGGGTTGTGATTGGTGGTGTTGATGGCTTGGTATGTCCTTGTTTTTGGTGGTTAGTTTTGTATATATGTATGGTCTTGTTTTTAATTTTAGTGAGTGTTTTTGGGAGAGTGTACTAGCCTGTGTCTATATTGTGCAGGTTTAGTGTTGTTGTGTGTGTTTATTGTGTTTTATATGTCTTGTGTTTGATTTTGTTTTCTTTATTTTTGTGTGTTTTTGTGGTTGCTGATGACTCTCCGCTCCCAATGAGGACATTGTGAGATTTAGGTGTGGGGGTGGGGTCGTTATCTCCCCTTTTATTCTTATTTGTGAAAATTTTTCATTTTGTGTAGATTTTTCAGTTTTTTCTCTTCTTTATATAATTTTTCTTTTCTTTTGGGGTTTAGTGGAGTTTTGTACTATTTTGATCAGCCTTGATCTCCGGTACTTTGACTATTAGCTCATATATAAGTATAATGTGTATGATAGATATTCATCCCCAGTCTGTCGTTTTAGGCCTCACTTCTAACCCCAACAGTCCATTGTAACTTTGTAATCCAATCCTGACTATTATATTATCATTACCTTATATTCTTAGTCTTCCATGATCGGCTCTCTCACTTGCCTACTGCACAGTTCCCTTTGTATGTGCTTGCACCCCCTTTTTCCAAAAACAAAAGCAAAAACAAACTGATTCAAGCGCTACTGGGTGTATCCCTTTGAGGCGTGGCAAGAGTTTGTAATGAAAAAAATAATAATGGAAAGAAGGAAAAAAAAAAAGTAGGGAAGAAAAGAGTTGGAAACGACAAGTACCCCTTTGAGGCATGCGCTACTAGGTGTTACCCTTTGAGGTAATACTGCTACTGGGGAAGCTTGCTTTCCATGCTAGCCATTCAAAAAGGTAGCTTGTGTCAGCTGCGTGGGGTTGAGTTTGATTTTGGTAGGCTTAGTTTTAGGGTGATGCCACACTTGCACACCATGCACCAGGATGGATTCAATGTTCTCATGCGTCGTGGGATGAAAAGCGGATGTTTGGATGCCATTCTTTGGGGTGATGTATCTTAAAATGCATATAATGCTTGTGTACAGACTGATACTTGAGTCACTGTGGGGTTTTGGTTGATCCAAATGTGTACAGTTCACCCTGATGTATATATTATGTTTTGTCATTTTCTTTTTTCGTTTTTTGTTTCTCTTTTCTTTGTTTTCCTTTTTGAGATTTTGTGGGTATATCTTCTGCAAACCCTCACGAGACCTTACTCGTCCACTTGGGGTAACCAAAGGGTTTAAAGGGCTTGTTGCATTCGCTAAATGCAACCTTGATTCCTACGAAAGTGAGTTAGGTTCTTAAGTTAGTTTTTCTTTTATTTTGCTCGAGGACGAGTAAAAGATAGGTGTGAGGATATTTATTAGGCGATAATTTGGCGCATTTTACATGCCCTTTTCACCTAATCTTAGCTCGTATAATAACGTAATCTTTAGAGTTTTTCTTGTTTTATTAAGTATTTTTTGAGATTTTTACTTGTTTTATTTATTCTTGCAGGTAATAAGTTGAACCAAGCAAATATCGCGAAAAAGGGCGGAAAAGGATCAAAATAGGCCAAAAGGCGGAAAAACGGGAGCCAGCCGAGGCAGCCGGCCAGCAAGGTGGCACGGCCACCCCGTGCCACGTGGCACGGCCGTGCCACCTGGCATGGTGCAGCCGTGCCACCTAGGCACGGTCGTGCCCCCTTGTTTCCTTCGGTTCTTCGCGGCCCGCCTTGTCTTCTATTTAATCCTCCTTTCTCGACCTTGTTCGGGGGCTACTTCCTTCTACTTTTCTAGGTTAGTTTAGTTTAGGTTTTTAGCCAATAAAAACCCCATTGAGGGGACTAGATTAAGATTTAGTTGTATTGATTTGGGATTGACGCTTGGGGATTTCCACTTCACTCATTCAATTCAAGCACAAGTCTTCTTCTCCCTCTCTTATTATTTCAATTTTGTTATTGTTTGTTCTTGCTTAATCTTATTAGTTTAGATTGTATTAGTTTAAGTGTTTAGTTTTGATTGTTAATTCATATTTTATTTGATTGTTAGATTTCATTCTCTTTCCTTCAGTTCATGTTTATTACGTTCTTCGTTAGTTTAGGTTTAGGTTTAGGTTTAGGTTTTTGTGTTTTGTTAATGATTAGTTGTTAGAATTTGTGGACTTGGGTTGTGATTAGCCTCTTGATGGCTAATTGATCTTGTTTTAGGCCTAGCCATACCCAATCCATGCTTAGAACCTAGAGTTTTCCCTCACGCCTGCCAAGTATTCGATGAAATACTTGAGAGAGCTTTCATCCATATTTTTGGGCGATTGACTTATGCTGAGAGGTGAGGTCAATTACCTAGTGTGGGAGAGGGAATAGCTGAATTCGGGACATGAAAATAGTATCCGATCCGAGCTAGGTCTGAGGGTTGCTACTTTTGTGGTCTAATTGGGCTAACCCCATGAAAATAGGTGGTTAGGCGAATTAGACTAGCTCATGACCCTTGAGAGAGAGCTTGGGTAGTCTTTGATGGTGCAACCGACCATCTCTTGTTTGTAGTGTAGTTTGGGTAGGTTAGGACTTGTCTCAATTAGTTGGTTCGTTATTTGGCGAAATTATAAACCCAAGTCCATGTTTGTTTATTTGTTTTAGTAGTTTAGTCCTTCTTCCCTTACTCTCTTTCTTGCCTAGATTGATACGCTCGAGTAAGTTTTGGTACTTGAAACCCAACTCCCTGTGGAATACGACCCGTACTTGCCGGTTGTTAGCTACAACTACACCGTGCACTTGCGGTAATTTTTAACCTAACATGCAGCATTAGAATGTGGAGAAGGGTCTTCATCAAATAGAAGAGCTTTACAAAGATGATACAATTAGTATGGCGAGTGAAATGAGTATAATGAGTTTTGAATCCGCAAGATACAGTGTGGACAGAAGTATGAGTCTAGATAGGAAAGCTATTGGACACAAAATAAGAACTGTTAGTGAGCCAATCTATGAGGATTAATTAATCAAAAACAGTGCTATGGGGATATGCTATGAAATCACCAACAGAAATGCCAATAGCGTCTACATCCCAATAAACACATGCTTAGAGGGATATAATAAATATGAGTTGTGTGCCGACATAAACAGTGGTTGTTCTGTGTGCTTTGGAAAAAGATCGTTGTTTCCACAATTTATGTGCAAAAGAGTCAAAAATCTTTTACAAGTAAGGATAGCTGATATAGCATTTATAAGCCACAATGAAGCCATAGAAGGGTTATCCATAGAATTAGGAGGAGTTCAATGCATTATACTAGTTCTATGGGCTACTGATCAACTCTCTTATGATATGATTATTGAAAATAATTTTCAGAGATTATAATGTCTATATGCATAGACCATAAACCAAATAATATTTACAATCAATGGACACTCAATTCCAATTGAAAAATTAAGCAAGACTTACACGTCAGAAAATTGAGTTTACACGCTGCCAGCGTAGTGAGAAGGTAATGCCTCCACAACATAAGATAGCACTAACAATCTCATTACTTGAACTATCTTTAAAAAGCAAATTACTGAACAATAAGAGCAATTATATAAGGAACTCTACTTTGATTAGCCACTAAAATTTTGGGATAAAGATAAGACATTTGCAAAGATTACTTTGTTAAATCTGAATACTATTATTCGAGTCAAACAAATGGTTTACACACACCAGGATATTCAAGAATTTGATAAATAAATCAAAGACTTTCTAGATAAAGAATTAATCAGGAATAGCAAGTGTCCTCACATCAGTCTTACTTTCATGGTAAGAAATCATGTCGAAGAAAAAGAGGAAAAACACGAATGGTAATCAATTACAAAAAAATTAATAATAATACCATCTTTCATGGTTATTATATCCCTAACAAAGTACTCCTTTTTAATAGAATTCAAGGAGCCTCTTGATTCTTAAAAATAGATTAGAAAAGTGGATACTGAAAAATTAAAATGGATGAAGAAAGCATTCCTTTAACTGCATTTAGTGCCCCTCAAAGACATTATGAATAGATAGTAATGCCATTTGACCTAAAGAATGCACCTCAAATATTCCAAAGAATAATGGATAACATCTGTAAAGATCTTAATCACTACTACCTAGTTTACATTGATGATATCCTTATCTTTTTCAAAACCATAGAACAGCACAAAGATGATGTTCTAGCCATCAATCAAAGATGCATTGATCATGGTTTTATTCTTGATAAGAATAAATGCATTTATACTGAACAAGAAATTGAGTTTTAGGTATCGAGATAAAAGTTAGACAAATCATCCTACCAAAGCATATTCTAGAAAAAATAGAAAATTTCTCTAAAAAAATTGAAGATAGGAGGTAGTTAGAAAAATTTCTTAAATGCTTTACCTATGCTTTAGATTTTATTAAAGATTTAGCTGAACTGAGAAAGTCATTACAGCAGAAACTCAAGAAAAAGGTAAGTTAGACATGGACCCCAGTGATTCAAAGATTGTTCAAAATTTCAAAAAGATGTGAAAAAATCTCCATGTTCATAATTTCTAATGAAGTGGATGATTTAATTCTTGAGATAGATACCAACAATAAGCACTGGAGTGCGGTACTCAAAATCAAAGAAGGAGAAAAACTCCGTAAATAATGCAGCAGAAGTTTTAATAAAGAAGAATGCAACTATTCCATGATAAAAAAAGAAATCCTTGCAGTCATAAGAGGAATTGAAAAGTTCTTAATCTTTTTAGCCCCCAAAACTATTTCTTATCCGAATTGATTGCAAAGGAATACTTAGTTTTGTGAAAAAGAATTTATGAAATATACAAGCGCAAGGGCGATCCTTCTTTAGCAATTATAGCTTAGCCAGTTTTCCTTATCTATCAAACATATATAGAGATCGAAGAACTCTCTACCAGACAGTTTAACTGGAGAGCTCACCAATGGTGATCATTAGAGTGGAACTCCTGCCCGAAAAAGAGGAAACCGAAAATGAAATGCCATTACTACTAGAACAGGTTTCTCCTTCTAGTAAAGTCCTTATAGATAATTTGGAATTTCATACAAAAATTAGATCATGTTTTGGTCTGCTGTTTTCTACCTACCTAATAGCCCAAAGATTTTCCCTTTTCGAGTTACAAATTAATTACCTAAAGTGTCCTTATGATATCCAAGAAAAAGTAAATTCTTATGGTCAAGAAAAATGGTTCAATGAGTGGCATGCAACCTGCATCGACTATTAACATAATTATTTCTATGACATGTGGGAATTATGGAGTACTACAATCTACTTTTCCGATAGGTTTGGAGTTGGCGGTGTTAGTTTTTTAGCAAATACAATCTCTCCAAATGACCTAGTCGTAAAAGCTGGGAATATGAATGGTAGTTTATCTCATGAAAATCTCAGATCCGAAGTACCCGTTTTCCTCAAGGCTAACTAAATTTCAATAGTGCATGTTAAAAGGATCCATTGGATTCTCACATCTTTTGATGGCCCAATAAAAATCCCATACAATAGATGCCTATACATGGAGGTACATTGTGCATTAATTGAGTATGAAAATGAAAAAGCCAAACCAACTCATTATCTAGTTCAGCTAGTTGATTTAGACAATCCCAGAGATCAAAAACAAGAATGATTTCCGGAACGACATGAGTCAGTTACTGATCCTACTTTAGTAAGAGCCATTGGTTCCTTTTCAATATTTACCATCAAATGTAGGCATTGATTGAGCACAGAGTAATGCTAATGTACTATGAAAATACTACTTTTGCCCATCATAATGAGTTCAGAAAATATATGAAGGTAGAAGGGAGTTACTTCAGAAAATGTCTTTGATTATATCTTTGATATTGGAGTTGGAAAATTCTTATCAGAAAAAGGAGAGAAATTTCTTCATGTATCATTTGAAAAATAGGATCTAGAGCATCTGCTGCTTGATGAAGATTTTGATGATTATCGGGATAATGATAAACTAGAAGATATTATTGGAGATAAAGGCATACAGAATCTCAATATGGATAACTAGTCTTGTTAGCATTAAAAGGCTTTGAAAAGTGCTTGCTCCATTATCGTACTATTTGACAAGTTTCAAGTCTGTAAAATAGAGCAATTTACTTTAGCTAAGTGAATGTAACTGTAGCCATGTATAAAATCAGTGTGTACTATGGCCGTTAGGGCACCATATGTACCCCAATCCTCTCTATAAAAGGAGAGGTAAGAGCTGAGAAGGGACATAGTCATTGAGCATACTTAAGGGGAAAAAAAAAAGTCGGGATTCTCCATTTCTCTATGAGCAAGCATCTTTGATGATCTTAGTAGTTTAAGTCTCTCTTATTTCTTTCCATTGTAATATTTCCCCTTTTAAACTTTTAATAAAAAAAGTTTCCCAGTAGGAAACGTTATTTAATTGAACCTTTTGTCTTAAATATTATAATTTCTTAATTAAAGTTTCACTACCCTTTAAAATATAAAGAACTTGATTAGTGACTACCATAATAAAACAGATTTGTACTGTGCCTGATCTAAGAAAGGTGTGGTTGAGATTAGCAATCTCTGTAAACTGAACACTAGATGAACGCCTGGGTCTAACGCCGACTAAGTTCAGGTAATGGTTGAGACTCTTTATTAAGTTTTAATTATTTTGCTAAGCACGTTGGGCCTATAACCACACAAAGTATAATGTTTATTAAATAAGTAGCAGATTGTGATAACTAGTTCCAGTAAAGTTATTATAAGAAGTTTAATCATTTAAAACAATTAAAACAGTTGTTCAGAAGTAGCAAAAATTAGAACATCATATCTCAGGGTACCAAAAAATTGAGCTAAAAAAGTGAAGCTTGAAAAAATCAGTGACACTTATGTCAAGGTACCAAGAAGTCAATTACCTACATTTTGGTACAAAGGAGAAGGACCGTAAAGAATAATTTGAAAAGTTCAAGGAAGGTAAAAGATATTTACCGAAATATAACGCCCGCGTTTCCTATTTTACGTTAAGCTGGTCGTATTGCCTTTTTGCGATGTAAAATCATATTTTTATTAACTATATGAGTTAAATTATTATCGATGTACTTATGTGAACGATGATTTTATTAAAAAGAATATTTTTATCGCTATTAATATTATTATTATTAGTTCGAAAATGTTATGATGATTTTTAGTAAGCGTTAATAAGGATTATTAACGGGTACTAAATCAAGTAGGAACCCCAGTGCGATTAGCTTGTTAACCTTAGAATTAGTTTGTTGTTTATTAAATCGAACCTTGATGTATTTGTGATCGAATAATCGACGAATGTTAGTAGTAATATTTGAATTTAGGCTAAAGAGCTATGAAAACTGGGTTAAGTAATGTTAGATGATGGGACTCATTAGAACAACCAAAACAACACAAAAAAAAGAAAGAGAAATGGGTAAAAGGGGGGTCGAAGCCTCTTGTTTCTTTCTGGAAAAAACAAAACAACAAAACACGAGGGGGTGGCTCTACCTCTGGGTTCCCCGCGACCCCCCTCCCCGGAAAACCACACGAGCGAGAGAGAGAGAGAGAGAGAGAGAGAGAGAGAGAGAGAGAGAGAGAGAGAGAGAGAGAGAGGGCCGATGGAGGGCGAGCTAGGGCCGAGGACGACGGTGGTGCACCGCCGAGTCAGACGCCGGTCGCGTTCCGCCGGCTAACTCACGCGCCATTGCGAGGAGAGAGGGGGGTCAAGCGAAAAGGGGAAACGAGAGGGGAACGAGACGGAGCTCGAGACGCCAGCGACCAGGCGTGGTTCCGGCGACCACCGAGGGTCCCAGTAATAGTAGCTAATGAGTGGGGAAGCAAAGGAACAAACCAATTGCATGCATGCCACCCGACCAAACCCTAGCAGACATCAGAATCACCAAGCACCACTACCACCGTGGCCAGTCTGAATGACCCAATTAGCCAAGGAATCGGGTCCTGTAGCTTGGAGTCTAGGTGGGTGTTTCTCACCTCCTAAATTATTAGTAATTTCAAAAATGTTTCACCCTCAAGTTGTGATGTGTGTTAGTTTTAGGCTAACTAAAGTTGTGGGAGTGAATATGCATGCTTAGTTCAATTGAAATAAGGCTTAGAATACGCATGTATAGGCTATTCGTGCGTTCTTTAAAATTGCACTGATTTCCATGCTCGTTTATGTATGCTTAGTTCGATCAAATTTAGGCTTAGATTAAGCCTGTTCAGGCTATCCAAAGGTTGCTCAAGATTGAATTCGTTTTAGGCCTGAAATGATATTTAAATTAGGTTGGAATTAACTCCTTAATTGGGCAGAAAGTATGCCCCATTTAACGCAAGAATGTGTGATTATCACGTTTAAACGAATTGAACATTATGGGAGTAAAGAACGTCTTAACTCGATGCATGTTAATTTGGTTATTTTATACTTGAAAGTAGCTTTGAAATAACCTAAGAGTGTCTTGAAACGATGCCCGTTAAGTTAACCGACTCATGCTTGAAAATGACTTGGAAATGAACTGAGAATGCCTAAAACTGATGCATGTCGAATTGGTTAGCTCTCGATTAAAAGTAATCTTGAAAATGACCCTACATGTTCTGAACGGATACTTGTTAAGTTAGTTCATTCATGTTTAAAATTGACCTTTGAAATAGCTTAAGCATGCTCTAGAGACGGCAAAAGGTTGGGAAAAACCGATCCCCGCTGGAGCCCCGCTCCGAAGTGGGGAAAAATCCCCGTCCCCGTGGGGCAAAAAATTCATCCCTGCGTGGGGATGGGGACGGGGACGGGGATATAGTCCACCCCAACCCCGTCCCCGTTCCCCCATCGGGAATTTATCCCCGTTCTTATCCCCGTCCCCGATACCTCGATTGGGGAAACATCCCCATCCCTGTCCCTACTATTAACTAAAATTATGGACATTGTTGTATTTCATGGTGAAGGATTATTGAACTTTGGTTGTGTTTGAAGCTTTTAGTTTTTGAGTTATGGTTATGTTTGACTTACTTAGACTTTGGTTGAATTGTTTTGTGTAATTTGTGCATTGTTAGACTTATGTTGCATAACTTGTTAAACTTTAATTTGGTTTGGAATTTGGATTGTAAAATTTGATGAATTTTATTATACTTATGTTGCATGGAGTTTATAAGAGCTCGTTGTACAGTTAATTGGGCTAGGGAGTAGGGTATAGGAATGATAAATTGAGTTTTCATCTAAGAGTTGTAATGTAGCTATTATAAGGGAGGGAAAAAAACAGCGGGGAAAAATCCCTGTCGGGGATTAAATCCCCGCTGGGGATGGGGATGGGGATGGGGATGGGGGGAATTCTTTCCCCGCTACGGGGAACGGGGCGGGGACGGGGAGCGGGGATCCTAGTGGGGATAGGGACGGGAAATATGCCCCCCGTCCCCGACCCGCCCCGTTGCCATCCCTAACATGCTCTGATTTGTCGCTTGATAAGTTAGTTCAATCATGTTTAAAAGTATGCTTTGAAACAACTTATACGTGCTCTAAGTCGATGTATGCTGAATGAATCGTTTCATGTTCGAAGATGTTCTCGAAACCACCTGAGAGTGCCTTAAGATGATGCATGTAAAGTTAGCTAATCTATGCTTAAAAGTGGCCTTGCAATGACCTAAGCGTGCATGTAATCGATGCTAGTTAAGTTAAGTGAAATCATGCTTTGAAAATGACATAAGTATGGCATTCTTATTTTCTAAATGTGAATTATAAATGTAAGCTAGCTTCATGCCTTGCTAGTTCAATTCAGTTCATCTTGTACTTGACTTAAGTTAAGGAAATGTATGTATATGTTTATACATGCTGGATGTACCGCACTGGCGGATGGTGCTGCTTGCTCAGGTAAGTACATAAGTCCAATTGCACATTTCTTTATAAGCTTTCATGATAATATGCTATGGTTATAGAATTGGAAATCGAGGTGGTAATCGGATGGCTTGAGGTTGAACTAATGAGAGTTTTGCGGTTCTTTGAGGTCGGTGTTATGTGAGGAGGGAGTCTGGGTTGTGATTGACTGTATCGTGTGGATTGCAAGCCATGTGTGGCTTATTCTGCTGAATTAATTATGAAGTTTTTGAATGTGCTACGTGCAAAATCCTCTTCCCTTTATGTCATTAAGTTTCATCTTGCAAATGAGGGTGTATTTGAAAAAGAAGGTTTTCATGGTTGTAACTAATAGTAGCCATAACTATTAGCAATCGATGGCCTTTTTAAGTATACGAATACAGTTTTGGGAGTGAACTCGCTAGAATGGGGGAGTCCCAAAGAAATTTAAACAAAAAGTGAATGCTATGTATGAAAAAGGATTTCGTTGTGAGAGGCAGCAAACTTATTAGATGTTATGACCATACGCTTTAAATTGCCTAAGATAATGTGCTTTGGATAATATGATATGAATGATGTTAGCCTAGAGAATAAGTCCTGGTACGAGGAAACCCTAGAAGACCCTGACGAGGGTAATGGTCCAATATGTTATATGTTGCCATTCTGGGAGTAAGAGCTTAGCGTGAGCGTTAGGTCTCACTATGGGGTTTGAGAATATATCTCACCCAATTAGCACCCTCTAATGATCTTATGCCAGAGATATTTTCCTAATAAGCAAAGAAAAGCAGTTCGCATTTGCCATTTTTAATATTTCACAGAGAAAGAAAGTTTTTATGGGCCATTAAGAGGCCAAATTGAATGAAATGTGAAAAGTTTATAAGGGTCCTATAAGGACCAATACGAAAGAAATTCCTTTAAAAGGATGTGAACCTTAAGCGGTTATGAAAAGTGTTTTCAAAGAAAGAAAGGAAGATTTCTATGAATGCTTAATGAAAAAGATTTCTAAGCACAGTTGAATGCTATTTCAAGTAACATGTGGCCATATTCTTATAATGCATCGAGCATATGAGTTTGAATGTGCACGTTCTATGAAAGAAAGCTCCTTGCATAATCTCTAGTCCCCGTGTTTAAGCATCTTGTGTAGGTGCATTGGTTAGGTAAGGCATAACTCACGTGTGTATCATATAACCTATGAAAGAAAGTTCTGTGCTTAGTCCTCGTTGCTTGCTTATGTGATTTGAGTGCTTGGTTTTTAAGAAGTTTGGTTATTTAGGAACCTAAAAATAAGTTTGAGCGGCTAAAATGAAGTTTATGGATAGTGATCCTTCCTTAAGGATTTATGATTGCCTAATATGATAGTAAAGTATGAATACGTGGTATGTGACTATTAAAAATATTACTGCCTGCAACGGTTTTGATTTTAAGGAGTCGAGGAATACTCACTGAGCGTGTGGTTGCTCATTCCATTACTCTTTCCCCTTTTTCCCTAGGTTTGCATTATGACAAGTAGAAGCCAAGTCACTTATGCCAAGATGGAGTTTATCTGTGCTTGTAAGGTGTCATGTGTGCCCATTTGAAAGGGGGCCTTACATATTTAACGAAGCCATGTTATTTATTCCTAGAATTGTAAATGTTTGTAAAGAAGTATTCTAATTTATATAGTACATTCGACTTAGGAATCACTCTGTATGGCCATGTGAGCTAATCATCTAATTTGTCAGTTGTCCTTTTAGCAGAAATCAGTTATGTTTTGGGTTGTAAACCACAATACTTCGGTTGTGTGAACTGTTGAGTTGTATCTTTCACTTCTCCTATATTAATGAACTATATTGTTTGATGTACTCTGAGCGAGTTGCTCGTTGAGTTATGAACTCCGGCGTATAGCCGTTAAGCTTATTTTATAATGTTTTACGCTTCCGTTGATCGCAGGGATTTATTGTAAGGCTTTTAGCTTGGAAACGGTAAGTTTTTAGGGGAAACTCTGCCTGTTTCACCCCAGAAGTTAAGTAGGGAGTAAGAAAACGTAACGCTCCTGGCTTTAGGGGTTGGGGGTGTTACACGAAACCTCAAGAAGGGTAAATTAAAATACCTCACATACATTTAGTTAGTAGCACTCTATATTCATCTTGTAAGGTACTGATATATGGCTATGCTGGTACTTAAGTTTAAGATTCTTCAAATGTAGAAGAATGAGATACTTGGAATGTTCCAGTCAACTAGACTAGATCTTTTTAGTGAGCTATGTATACATTCATATTCATATTTTTTAGTGAGTTGCACTGTATCTTTTTATGAGCTATTATATATGCTTAGTGTTTGCACAAAAAATATGCTATTTTTACCATATATTTATACCTAATTTTTGCACGAAATAATTATTATATTTAGATTTTTATTTAACTTTATTCTATTTTATATGTGTTGAAAATCAGAAAAAATGTGAAAAGAACGAAGGAAAAGCTGAAAAGTAATGTTTGGGCTACTCTCATTTTCTCACTTGGCCCATTAGAGCATCATGATCTAATGAAAAAAAAAAGAAAAAAATAAATTAAACCCAAAATTTCCTACCAACACCTCCACGTGTGCTGCACATGAGCAACCACCCACCCACATGCCAGTCACGTACCATCTATTTCCTTTCCCCCTCTTCTACTTCTTTCTCTCTCTTCTTCCCCTCAAATAACGACAGAAAAACCGCCCATTCTGTTCTGTCTTCTTTAAGTTCCAGCTAGGGATGGCAACAGGGCGGGTCGGGGACGGAGGGCATATTCCCCGTCCCTGTCCCCGCTAGGATCCCCGCTCCCCGTCTCCGCCCCGTTCCCCATAGCGGGGAAAGAATTCCCCCCATCCCCATCCCCAGCGGGGATTTAATCCCCGACGGAGATTTTTCCCCGCTGTTTTTTTTCCTCCCTTGTAATAGCTATATTACAACTTTTAGATGAAAACTCAATTTATTATTCCTATACCCTACTCCCTAGCCCAATTAACTATGTAACAAGCTCTTATAAACTCCATGCAACACAAGTATAATAAAATTCATCAAATTTTACAATCCAAATTCCAAACCAAATTAAAGTTTAACAAGTTATGCAACATAAGTTTAACAATACACAAATTACACAAAACAATTCAACCAAAGTCTAAGTAAGTCAAACATAACCATAATTCAAAAACTAAAAGCTTAAAATACAACCAAAGTTCAATAATCCTTCACCATGAAATACAACAATGTCCATAATTTTAGTTAATAGTAGGGACAGGGATGGAGATTTTTCCCCAATCGGGGTATCGGGGACAGGGATAGGAACGGGGATAAATTCCCGATGGGGGAACGGGGACGGGGTTGGGGTGGACTATGTCCCCGTCCCCGTCCCCATCCCCGCACGGGGATGAATTTTTCGCCCCATCCCCGTCCCCGTCCCTGTTGGTGACGGGGATTTTTCCCCACTTCGGAGCGGGGCTCCAGCGGGGACGGATTTTCCCCAACTTTTTGCCATCTCTAGTTCCAGCACCCATCAACATCAACACCACCATCTTCACCTTCACCATCTACATCAACCTCCAACACCATCTTTACCTTCCATCATCAGTGCCTACACGGTCATTCGGGCTCACCATCATCACCGAATCATCGCTTATCTCCACCATTTAATTCCATTCCACCATTCGTTGGAGGCAAAATCAAGGGTCGAGGAGGGGTCGAGAGTTTATAAATGAAGCGGCAGCAGCTAATTGAAGTCTCAACTATGTTTTTTTTAGGGTTTCCAAGTAGATTTAATTTTAGTTTTAGACAGATTTATGGCTTAGTTTATTCGAATTTGTCCTCTATTTTGCAATTTTAGATCTATTTCCACGGCCTCCAATTGATGTAATAAGTTTTAATTTTGTTGAATTGGTGATTTTTAGTTTAGAAAAACTCAATCTATGTTCAGATGTTAGGTCGACTCGATCAATCTTGACGATTGCCTCTCTCCTATTCTTCTTCTTCCTACTCTGTTCTCTCGATTTCATATATGTTTTAGTAGATAAATTACTCAATTGATTTTGATTTATTTACTTTGAACTTGTATTTGGTAATTTGGCTTTGAGATTAATCAAGTAGGGATTGAATTTTCGATGCATTTGATGTTGATTTGCTCCCCTTTATACCTTGATCTTGCCACGTTTACAGAGCTCAATACCTCCATTAATGGAGATCGATGCTAAGACTGGTTGAGCTCTTAACTAGGCAGGGATGCCCCATCCTCATTCCTCCCTTCTTCCCTATTTTGGCCGAGTTCTTCTTCATTATTTTCCGCTTTCTGTTGTTGCTGTCCTTGAATCCAGGTTGTCATCCTCTTGTGAATTTAATTAGAATCGAGTGAGTGGTGTTCAGCCTTTCATTAATGACGACGACAACAACACCACCACCTTTCAATGTGGGTTCCGCTTTCGCGTGGTCTGGGGAGATCCAGCTGTAGACAACCTTACCTCTATCGGTATTCCTACCCGTAGAGAAGCTAATTTTAAGGGGCCACAAAAAAGAATTTTGTGAAAATATTGTTCTACTCGCGTTTCCTTTTAAAATATGTGAGAATTGATAGCTTTTGGGTTCAATCTGTGATGTTATGGGTTGAGGAATATGTCCTTCCACAAGTATAATATAAGTGTTGGATGTAATGACTATTTTTAATCCCGCATGTTTGTCCAGTCAGGATGCACTAAACAAATACCTTATATTGCTTAATATAAATTGTATAATTAACCCCAATTTAGAAGTTCATTTCAAAAAACAAAATTTAAATCTTTTGAACTTGCATTAATTTACGTGTGATTGGAAGAAAAGTATATAGAACAAAGGTATTTTCCACACGATAGTGAAGAGCGAAGAGACATATGTAAAATTAACTTTCTCAAATAATGACTTTTAATTTTTGTTCTAATCAATCTCCAAAAAATCCCATATCCAAACTTATTTTCCTCTAAAAAATTATCAAGGAGAAATAATTAAGTAAAACCGATATTCTTAGAATAAGGCTACAATGTTTGACTCGTTAACCATTGAAAAACACACTTTAAAAAAATTACAATAACAATAATAATATTTAGTGTGGGTGTCGCTTTAGTGGAGTGTATGAAAATCTAAATATAGGCATTTTTACCCCTGCTAATAGAGAGAAATTTTTAAAATTTTTAGTGTGATTAATTTTTATTCATTTTTTTTGGATATATGAAAATGACATTCATTATTATAAGGGGTATAAAAAAATTAATATTAATTAATAATTTACACATAGAAACTGTACCAATAATTAGGGATCATCGTATAATGAAACAAGCAATAGAATTAGACTAAGGGAATTTTTGCATTACTTTAAAATTTTAAATGGTAAATTGGCAATTTTTCTATTAAACTCTTAAGGTGTTTTTCCCTCATTTATTTGTTTAATTTTGTGCTGGTAAACTAGTGATTTTTTCCCCCTTTTTTGGTGAAGAAAAACAAAAACTGGTGCATTTTTGCAATTTATTAAGTAGACCGGAGAGCTCATGCTCCCAAGCTAACATCAGTGCCAATTCAACTTGCCACATCATATTTTTTTTTTTTTCTTAAGTTAAATGAGTGTCACGTACGATTCCCTTCAAGTAACCGCTGGCTGTAGCGGTTCCTGCACCCCCTAGTTGAAGATTTCAAATTTATAATAATAAAAGATGGGTCTTTCTTTGTCACAAGAATTCACGCTTGCAAATATGCATTACTGTTGCTTTGTTCCAAAACTAAATTATTAGTTTATCAATCAATCAATTAATATTAGGGCAAGATTTTCATTCAAAAAAAAAAAAATAAATCAAGCAAGGTCGTTGTCCATTATTTATGTTATTCAAATCAGGCTTATTCATTTATAAAATTATCATCCTTTTTTTGGAGTATGTTAATTTAAATCATTAATCAAATCTTATCAATTTGTTCATTCTACAGTCTTAACAATGTTCAATACTAAGAGTAACATATCTATTCATTGCTTCTGTTGTGAAAGTTGTTCACTAAGATTGACCAATTTGTTTCATTAATTGTTTCAATAAAGTTCACTAAGAGTGGCTTATTTGCTTATTATTTGCTCGTTAAATACATCAATTTGAGATCCTAAAAATTTGTTGTTGTTTTGATCACTCAACCGCTCAAGATTGTTTACAAACAAACTTTAACTTATTCAAACTACTCATTTTAAAATATTTAACTTGTTCTTCGGATGATAAACCGGTACAAGGCTTCATTTTGTTCATTATGTTTAGCTATGCTTGCTCTCTGTAGAATATGAGTTTGTTGACGTCAATGTTGTTACTTAGATCACTCGCTCAAAAGATTGTTTACATACAAGTAGAATTTGTTTATGAACTTATTCAAGCTGTTCATTTTTAAATATTTAACTTGTTTCTCGGGTGATGAAGGGTTGTTCACCAGTACAATTCATTTTGTTCATTATGATATTTAAGGTTGCTCTTTATAAAATATGAGTTTGTTAATGCCACTCATACACATATGTTCATTATAAAGCCTAATGAGCAATAGATCGGATCAATGAAGTTTCATAACTCTTTTATTTTCATTTGATGACTGCAATTTACAAAACTAGCAAATGTATCCTTTACGTAAAGTCAACCATGCACTTGTTTCAACATAGTAACCCCAAAACTCCAAAAAGATCATTATACAGTAGAATACGTAGAAGATAGGTACATCTCAAAGAGAGTGAAAAGCCCCAAAAAAAAACCCGAACTATTACTATCCTATTGCTGCTGCTTTGGGGGACAACTGCTAGTCGACGTTCATCGCCTTTATTGCTCTTACTGAATAGTTCACTGCATAGCTTGTGAAGCATGGATGTTAGGAGGCTATGCTGGAATATCATATGATACTTCTGAAAAAGATAAAGTTACATTTAAGTGAACAAGTTAAGTATGATCAATGAATATTTTAGATAATACAATACCAGTGAACAATCTTAAGAAATCATATGAACCTACATGTTGTAAATAAATTAGCCATGGTTAGTGAACAATCCTATCATGCGCAATGAATAAATTAATGATGATCAGTAAACAAGCTTCAGGGCCCTTTTGCATACTTGAAAACAAATTCCTCTTGGTCCATGAATAACGTTAAGATATTAATTTCCACACATGATATATAATGTCAAGATATTCAGTACAGAATATCAAAATTCATAAATTTATTTACGCAAAATTTAATAGTGACATTTTTTTAGACAAGGCATGAACAAATTGGGCAACTTAATGGACAAAGCTAAGTTATGTAAGGAACAATGCTAAACATTAAAAGTTATGCAAATAGATCGACCAGAGAATACCCATTTTGTTGATTCTGACAAAAATTAGGTGTTTGGGTGCTGTAGTTGTCTGTAGTTCATGTTTGTACCTAATCACTTTGATTCATGGGAATAAGCTAATACTATTTAAGTTGTCTAGTTGTCTAATTGAACCAGGAGATAAACGAAATCAAATTATATGTTTTAAGTTAGGAATCTATGAGATTCTAAATTGAAGAAGAGAAATAATTTTGATGAGTTACCTTCTTCTGGCTTTTTTAATTTGTTCTTCTTTGCTGTTGGCTTGCAATTTCAGGTTCAATGTCCCTAGTGTTCTGAGCATCATTCAATGCTCTTGTTGTTCACTTCTTCGCTCCTTCTTCATCCAATTTCAAATAGGAGATCTATCGGCTGTTGCTTGGTGGCTTGCCAACGATGTTCGCTTTTGCTATTGGTGGAGCAATTCGGATCAGCGGTGATGTGATGAAAAAGAGGAGATGGGAGGGAGGGGGGAGGTGGTTGAGCAGTGATAGAAACATAAAGTCAGGTTGGGAGTGAGAATTCAACTTAAAGGTCGCACGTGTTGATTTCGGGCAGTTACATTTTTTGTTTGGTTATTTTCAACTAAAATATTAGCATTTCCAGCCTGCAAAAATTGGGGCCACGTGGATATAGGAGTTTGTACTCCCACGTGTATATAATAGATATTGATTTTTTGGGTATATATGGATAGAGAGTCAGAGAGAATAAGGGGAAGAAAGGGGGAGTACAGAATACTCACGGTTCCACTTGTTTGGGAGTTAAAAAGAGGGTAAGGATGAGTAAGGGGGGGGGTTTACTCTTACAATCTTACTCCTCTTTACACTCCTTCAATTCTCAATTTTCCCGCTTCCCAAAATGAAGTGTAGAGAGAAGTAAGGGAAGAGTAAGAGAATTACTTCTACATAATTTGATGTCATTGTCCTTACAACCCTAATACATATATATATGTCAAACATAAAAGGTTAAAGGTAGATATGTCATCTATTTCATTTGCACTTATTTACTTTTTTATTCTTTCAAATAAGAGTAAATTCTTATTCCTTTTAAAATCTAAAATAAACTATAACCGACTTACTCTTAAATTATGAGGGTGTTTGGCCTAAATTTTAGGAGAGTGTTTATATTTCTTAAAAGCATTTTTTATGCAAACTGTTTTTATGTGAATTCTTTTTTGTTTGGCCAAGCTTTTACAAAAGTGTTCTTCAAAATTTAAAGTGTCTAGCCTCAATTTTGTGAGTCAGTTTGTGTTTGATTATCCATGAATTTCTCCCTTTTTCCCATTTTTTCTTGGTTGTGGTAATCAATCACAAACTACAATTAACTTTTATTTTATATCAAAAATTGCGAAAGATTTTTCTAATACACTTCAGTTCAGTTGTCAAAGATGGTACTTACAGCAGACATCAAAACGTTTTTTTAATTTTTGGGAAAATTATGGGTCATGAGCACAAAAGAAAAAGAAATTATTGGTCGGACATAAGAAACTAAACACTAGAGCATGGAGAGAGAAAGAGTCTTAGAAAGCCATGAGTATACAATTACTCACCAAATAATTAAAATTACTAGCTACTCGACAATCATCAATCTTATTGATATAGATTACATATTGCACAGAAGGCATAGATTGGATGGATCGAAATTTTGGGTCAGCTAATTTTCGGTGCTAGCAATCATCAAATTTGGGTGAAACAAATTTACAGCACTGATCATCTCCTTATCTATAATAAAATATTCAACCCATCCGTCCAAATTGGTAGGTCTAACTAGACCTGATCAATGGGTTGGAGCCCCACCTAATTTGCCCTAGCCCGACCCTAAAAAATGAATGTTAGGGTTGACTTTTTTAACTTCCAACCCACCCCGACCCTCAAATTTATTGTGTCCAACTGTAATGACGGTTAGGATCGAATGGAGATTTTGACCAGCTAACCCAG
Organism: Carnegiea gigantea; assembly: GCA_029747015.1. NCBI lineage: Eukaryota > Viridiplantae > Streptophyta > Magnoliopsida > Caryophyllales > Cactaceae > Carnegiea > Carnegiea gigantea. Next base: position 10,252 of record JAKOGI010003189.1, on the reverse strand, counting down.
TCCACTAACCATTACTTTTAAAAAAAATTTAAAATCAAAACAAAATATCTTGGGTTTTATTTGTTCAAAGTCTTTTGGTTTTTTGCTTTCTCACCTCCTTTTAATCCCCCTCTCTAGATCTCGCTGGCATTTTCAATCCTCTCACTCTTCCTCTTTGATGTTTGGAGAAGTTGTTCTAATTAACTGCTGGTTACAGTTACTAAATTACGCATTCGATTATTTGTACTTATGATACTTTTCATTGAAATATTCTATTATCGCTTGGCCTTTGGTTTAGTATGTTGTTTGGTATTGAACTTTATGATAAAAGTGAAACATAGTGGAAAATCTCTTTTGGGGGGGGGGAAGGAGGGGAAGGTTCGAGGGTCCAATTTGACCGGAGGGCATCAGCAGTGTCAGGTTCAGAGTCGAGGGTATGTCAACCCACATGAGGGTCGGGTAGGATTAGGGGTGAGAAAACCCATCCTACTGACCCTCATGACCCAACCCTCAACCGGACTTGACCCTCAATTTTCAGGTCTACTAATAAGAGAAAACTCATTAGGAACAAAAGCAAGACCACTTTCATCATTGTTGAGCCATAAATGAATATTTTACGATAGTGAAAAATTTTAAATTCAGGCACATTTATTGCATGTATCTTTTGAAAATTCACATATTTTTCCAAAAATATTAATTTCCATCCAATGTGCATATATTGAATCATTCTAAAGCAACCATTTGTCACCTAATTAAGTGGCCCCATCAGTTATCACGCATCAGGGCTTAAGCCCATCAGTTCAAATGTGCGACTTCAACTCAGACTTCCCGATCGCCCTCGGAGGCATGCACCTTACTCAATAATTGCCTAACACATCAACATGGGTTCTACTACCAGATAATGACAAGGAAAACAGTTTTATTTATATTACCGCCCTCTCTTATTTTGAACTAAAATAAATTCCGACGCACGTGCCCAACAAATTGATCTAAAAGTTTATTTTATAGTGTAGGGATAAACATACTATGTTTCAAAACATTTTTTGAAATATTTTTTGTTTTCTATTTTAGATAAGGAATCTATAAATAATCCTCTTCCTAGGAAACCTAAAAGAAGCAAGAAATAGAAGGAAGCCTCCGTGTCTCTTGCTAATTATTGGCGTTTAGATGCTCATAGTGGTTTTGGCTTAGTGTGAAGGCTTAACAAAGCTTAAAAGAAGATGCCTTGTGTATATTTAGTGTAAGCATGCATGCTACAGGGCCTTAAAAGATAATAGACCAAGCTGTATTTTGGGTAAAGTAAAACAAGGTTGATATGTAGTATGAAGTTGACTGAAGTTATGGCTTGCGCTCCCTTAACTTTACTTAAAACAATATAGAAAGATACTCCTAGTTAAGTCGCTTAGTTCTTATTATAAACTTGTCCGACTCAGAGATGATGGTAATGGCTCCAATCGTTAAATTTTCTGCTGCAACCATGCAAAAGGGTGATCTAGTTTAGGTTACTCAGATGGTTAAGAGTTGGGAGCGTTACATCCACACCTTGAGACGCTACCTGAACAACCACGAAAATACTCTCCCCTCAGTGATGCCATCAGATTCCTGCTAAACTTGAGCTAGAACCTCCTCCATGTTAGATTCTGGGACCTGAGAATGTTTAACCTGCATCTTCCCACTCCTCTGGTATCCTTGCTCTCTATTCCTATAGGGGCTGACCTTACAGTACTTCTCAGCATGCCATTCCATGACACTTCTTGTAGTAGTATGGAGCACATTCATTTGTTGTACATCTTCCATGAATCTCCTACCATGAGAACAATAGACTAGTACCTCACAAGGCAAGTCATGTCTAACATCTACCTCTATCAGCAATTGAGCATAAAACATCTTATCTTTTATAGCTGTGAATCTGGCAGCATACAGAAGCACACCAATGAGGTTGGCTATCATATTCAACAAAGAAGTTGACCGCATATGTAAATCTAGGTTAGAAAGATCAACCTAGACTTGCACTTAGCTAGAGTATCTTTATCTAAATGGAAATCAACAGTCCGATGCCTTGAAATAAAAGACTAATCACTAAACATCGAAAGACTTCCCTTCGGTATGCAGTCATACTCTTATTCAACTTCAAATCAAAAAATAAGCCATCCAGATTGATGAGTGAGGATCTCACAGTTAACAAGTTTCTTCATAGCAGAGAATCACAGGGACATCCCTCACACAATAATCTAGCAATGCATGCTTCTAATGCTCAATTTCCTCTTTAACATAACATTTCTCAGTAAAAACAATTGTTTACCATCAACAATAGCAAAAGCAACAAAATTCAGTGTGAGGCCATTCTCTGGAGGATTACGATTCTGCTTGTAATTCATTTTAGAATCTTTCTTTTTTTATAATATATTAATTTCTCTACATCATAAAGAATATATCTTTTAATATTTTATGTTCTCCTTGATGAGTGATGACACTGTAACCATCAACATATTAGTAAAAGTTACAAAATTCTATTGGTTTGTTTTAATGTTATGAAATTAATTTCAAAGCAAATCTAATGATACTAGTTTCGTATAGTAAATTAATACTATATATTAAATAAAAAAATTTTTACATACTAAGGGTCAAAATCGGAAAGATTTGAAACTTAAAAGGTAATATAATATTATTAATTGAGAGAGGGTAAAAATTAGATCAGTTTAACAAGCCAATAAAAAGGTTGGAAAATAGGGGTCAGAGACAAATATATCATCCGAAAACTTCAACTAGTCACAATCTGTCAACTTCTATCTATCCAAACCATGATCATCTTCTTCCCTCCTCCCTATCACTCAATTCCACTTAAGAGAGCTACCCACCATGTCCATGGAGCTCTGTTGCTCTATATTCTGATTCCATGCCAAGCTTCCATCACCCAGAATTCTCTCTCCTCCAACACTCATCCCCTAGAAATCCAGCCCCGGTCTGAGCTTCTTCCTACTCCACATCTTGCATCACAGAAGTCAAGAAAGATGAGCTTCCTGCTGACCTTGATGTTCAAGTGTCTTAAGAGCCCAATTTCACTGTGAATCTTGATATTTTTCAGAGTTTGGACTTCTTTATGCTGTATAAGTTTCTCAACTGAAGTGGTTGTTGCTTAATTTGTTGAAATTATTGAAAAATTATAGCGGGGTTTTTGTGTTTTGCCTCAATTTGATAAGACTATATGATTAACCACAGGTTGTTAAAAGTTAGTTAGCTTAATTGTAGGAAGTTAGTTAGACAGTTGACAGTATATATACATATATCCCATCCTGTAATAAAATCAATGATTGGCCTTATATTCAAATAATCAATCATAAACACAGATTAAGACTCTCTCTCTCTCTCTGTTCTTCTTCTCTCTCTCTGTTCTTCTTCTCTGAATGGTCATGGCAGTCAATCAACTACAACATGGTATCAGAGCCATCATAATCTTCTCGGATTGATCACTTGCATTCGATGATTCTGGTTCTTCATAAGTCCATACAAACTTTCACGATTTGAGGTGAAATCGTTCAAAACTTAGCCTTCTTGTTCCTTTGCATTTTTTTTAGAGATTTTCTGTGATCTTGCTACTTCGGATTCTTGATTGAGTCAAGAAAATGGCTGCCTCAGCAGAAACTGATGCAGATACAATATATGTGGGGAATCATAATGAACCATCACATCTTTTATACATTCATCCTTCGGACAATCCTAACAACATATTGGTTAGCGATTTATTAAACGGAGATAATTACAGTCATTGGAAAAAGGCTATGGAGATTGCATTGGTAGCCAAGAACAAATTAGGTTTTGTCCAAGGTGAGTGTGTTAGACCTACAGCTGCTAACTTGCTTGCTCACTGGGAAAGATGTGACAAAATGGTTTTATCCTGGATAATGAATGCTGTTGTCAAAGACATAGGTCAAAGTATTTTGTTTTCTGCCTCGGCCAGGGATGTTTGGGTCCAGTTAGAGCAACGCTTTGGTGAAGCAGATGGTACTAAGATTTTCCAGTTACAAAGGAATCTGTGTGTAATATCTCAGGGTCATCTGTCTGTGACTGAATATTTTACACAGATAAAGAAGCTATGGGATGCCTATAATAGTCTAATTTCTTTGCCTTGCTGCACTACTAGTGGTCAGTCTTGTGTGAGTCTTCTTGCTGCAAAGAAATTGATTAAGGATCAGCAACTTATGCAATTTTTAGTTGGTCTACATGAGGATTATAAGTATGTGAGAGGGAACATCTTGATGATTAAGCCTTTGCCTAGTCTTGATCAAGTCTATCAGCTTGTTTTGCAAGAAGAGAAGCAAAGATCTCTGTCAAATTCTGCTTCTATAAACGGTAATTCTGCAGCCTTTATGTATGGAGATTCACAATTGGCTATGGCAGTCCAACAAAGAAATTACAACCAAGGGCCTTATAGGTATACTGTTCAGTCTAATTTTCAATCAAATCCTGGCCATCAACAGCCTAATTTTCAGCAGTCCATGCAAACAAATTGTGCAAATTATAGAATGAATCAGAGAACTGACAACAAAAGGACTTACTACTGTGATCATTGCAAGGTTCCTGGTCATTCAACTCAAAGATGTTACAAGCTACATGGATATCCTCCGGGGCATAAATTTTACAGAGGAAAGAGAGTTGCAGCCATTGCTCAGACAGATAACAATCCTGATGCCCATACACAAAGCCCTGCCTTAACTGCTGAACAGTATGATCAATTGATACAACTTCTGCATAAACATTCTTCAGATGGAGACAAGCCTGGTGATGGAGGTAGTGTAGCTGGCTTCTTTGCAGGTAACATTTACTGTTTTCTCACTAAATCTGATAATGGCAGTGTGTGGATTGTGGATAGTGGTGCCGGTGATCATCTCACATATGATGTTTCCTTGCTGCATAACATCAAGAAATTATCTATGCCTAGTTTCATTACTATGCCTAATGGAAAACAAGCATCCATAACTCATTCAGGATCTAAGCAGTTAAGGAATGGCATAGAACTTCACAATGTTTTATACATACCAACTTTTCAGTATAACTTGTTATCTGTCAGCAAATTAGTTACCCAACTCTCAGCAAGTGTAACTTTTACACCAAGTTCTCGTGTGCTTCAGGGCCCCACAATACAGAAGGAAATCATTCTTGGTAAGGAGAGTAAAGGTCTCTACCTACTACGTAAAGAATCTGAAGCTCAGCAAAGCAGCTTGGCAGTACCTGGTCTAGGAAAAGCAAGTCCTTCTTCTGTTGCTTGTCTCACTAGTTATGAACTTTGGCATCATAGACTAGAACATTTGCCTTTTGAACAGCTTAAGAGTATAGTTCCACTTTCTTGTAATGACAGAAAACATGGAGTATGTCAAATTTGCCCTATGGCCAAATTACATTGACAACCTTTCCCCTTAAGTGTGAATAAAGCTAAGAATTGTTTTGAGGTATTACATATTGATATTTGGGGTCCCTGCCCCTATAAAACTTATAATGGATTTTGATATTTTCTATCGATTGTAGATGATAAATCTAGAGCTACATGGGTACATTTAATGGCAACCAAGAGCTCTGCTTTCCCTTTAGTCAAAGCCTTTGTAGTATATGCTGAAAAACAGTGTGGTGCAAATGTTAAGATAATCAGAACAGATAATGGAATGGAATTTAAGGACTCTGAGGCACTAGAATTTTACAAAACCAGAGGACTTGTGCAGCAAACTACATGTGTTGATACACCACAGTAAAATGGCATTGTTGAAAGAAAACATCAACATTTACTTCAAGTAGTAAGAGCCTTAATTTTTCAATCAAATGTTCCAAATAGGTTTTGGGGGGATGCTCTTTTAACAGCAGTACATTTGATTAACAGAATGCCCTCTTCTTTCTCAAAAACCTAACCCCCTTTAAACTTTTGTACGGTTCTAAACTTGATTATTTCCACTTAAGATCCTTTGGTTGTTTATGTTATGCTGCAACTTTAAAAAGGAACAGAAATAAACTACAGTCTCGAGCCAACCCTTGTATCTTCATAGGGTATCCATTCAGCCAGAAGGCTTACAAGTTATATGATCTTAAGGAAAAGAAAGTTATTATTTCAAGGGATATAGTGTTTCATGAAAAAATATTTCCCTATCATTCCATGCCTCATACTTCAGATATACCCTTACCCATAGTATGTGACTACATACTCGATACAACTTTCAACCATCAACCTAATAATTCTACCTCTTGCATCAGTGACCCTATACCTTCTTCTACCAATACTCAAGATAGGCCATCTCCCTTTGTTACTCCTAACAGTTCTGAACACGTTTCTGAAAATACTTTTCCTAATGCTCCTGAAGCCTCAACTAGTCATCATGAGATCATTTCAAACTCCTCAGCACTTCCTCCTCCTCTTAGGAGGTCTACAAGATCTCACAAACCACCTACTCATTTACAAGATTTTTTCTGTGGTATGATTCAAATTACTGACTTTTTTGCAGAGTTTCATGCTTTACATGCTCAGCTTGAGCAGTATACAGAACCTAAGAGCTATGAAGAAGCCGCAAAGAAGCCTGAGTGGATTCAGGCAATGCAAAAGGAAATTGAAGCTCTAAACAATAACAACACATGGGATCTAGTCGATCTACCAGCTGGAAAAAGGGCCATTAGCAGCAAATGGGTTTACAAGGTTAAACTTAAATCTGATGGCACCTTAGAAAGGTTTAAAGCAAGGCTAGCTATAAGGGGATTCACACAACAGTATGGAGTTGATTATCAAGAGGTTTTTTCTCCCGTGGTGAAGATGTCAACAATAAGAAGTGTAATTGCATTAGCAGCCTCAAAACAGTGGCCCCTTTTTCAGTTAGATGTTAACAATGCCTTTCTTCATGGGGATTTAGATGAAGAAGTCTACATGGAGGTTCCAAAAGGCATCCCAAATCCCAACAACAAGGTTTGTAGGCTAAGAAAGTCATTGTATGGCCTCAAACAGGCTAGTAGGCAATGGTTTTCAAAGCTAAGTCACACTCTAATATCTTTGGGATATCAACAATCTAAGTATGATTACTCATTATTTATTAACAAATCTTCTACTAACATAACTATTGCTGCAATTTATGTTGATGATATAATGATTACAGGCTCAGATTCTACTGAAATCACTCATCTCAAACAGCATCTGGATGCACTATTTGGCATTAAAGATCTTGGCCCTCTTCACTACTTCCTTGGTTTAGAAGTAACTCATACTTCCAAAGGCATCATACTATCTCAAAAGAAATTTACCACTAAACTGCTACAAGAGTGTGGACCTTTGCCACAAACAACAGCCTCTACTCCATTACCCTTAAACTGCAAACTAAAGCATGAAGAAGGAGATCTTCTCCATGATCCTTTAACCTACAGAACATTGGTTGGAAAGCTCAATTTTCTAACCAATACAAGGCCAGATCTATGCTACACAGCTCAAACTTTGAGCCAATTTATGCAGCATCCTAGAACATCCCATTTCAAGGCTCTGCAACATACCCTCAGATACATACAAGAAACACTTGGCGCAGGAATACTTCTGAAAGGCAGTAACCAACTAACATTACAGGCATTTTCAGACTCAGATTGGGCCGCTTGTCCCACTACAAGAAGATCAGTCACTGGTTTTTTAGTATTGTTTGGAAACTCCCCTGTCAGCTGGAAAAGCAAGAAGCAAAGTATTGTTTCAAGGTCTTCTTCAGAAGCCGAATATAGAGCAATGTCACAAGCTGCTGCTGAAGTTACTTGGATGGTCAGGTTACTTGAGGAACTTGGAGTTTCTTCCCTCAGACCTGTGACCCTTCACTGTGACAATCAGTCTGCCATCCACATTGGCAAGAATCCCGTCTTCCATGAAAGAACAAAGCACATCGAAATCGATTGCCATTTCACTAGAGAGAAGATACTTGAAGGATTACTACAGCTCTCCTACATACCAACTGATCAGCAACTTGCTGACATCTTGACCAAGATTTTACCTTCCTCTCAACAGAATCATATCTTGAGCAAACTCGGAATGGTTCCTCACCCTTCCAAGTTTGAGGGGGGGTGATAAGACTATATGATTAACCACATGTTGTTAAAAGTTAGTTAGCTTAATTGTAGGAAGTTAGTTAGACAGTTGACAGTATATATACATATATCCCATCCTGTAATAAAATCAATGATTGGCCTTATATTCAAATAATCAATCATAAACACAGATTAAGACTCTCTCTCTCTGTTCTTCTTCTCTCTCTCTGTTCTTCTTCTCTGAATGGTCATGGCAGTCAATCAACTACAACACAATTCAAGTTTTTGCTCCTGTTTTTTATGATTTGAGGCTGTGCTGATTTCTCATCGGTAGGTTTTCCATGTGAATTTTGTGAATGATCAACAATTCTTCATACAAATTAAACTTTTTATGATGAACTAGTATGTGATAGTGTGCTGTCATATGGGTACTGCCCAATAAGTTAGTCCCCTTGAAAGCCAAATGGGCATTGTCTGTTTAATCCCTCAACCAGCAGGTCAGAGTGAGTGTTACTGTTCCTCCAACTGTATGTGGTGATTGTTACCAGACGTTAAGGGATATCATGAAGCAGACCAAGATGCTTCCTCATTAATTGTCTCCCATGCTAAATAATGACTAATGCTTGAAAAATTCATTTTACAAGTATACTTGAAAGTGCAGTGCATTTATGTGTTCTTATTGATTGATGATTATGTTCAGATTTCTAGACAGACTACACTATTATGTTAATGAATAATTATTCATCTAAACTTCATTAATGAAGTTCCTCATGGAAGTAAACATGCAGTGCCCTTGAAGTTGGGTTAAAATCTGCAGAGGTTTAATTTCTAGATGATAATCTTTGTGAACATTATTCGGTAAATGGCTTCTGAGCTTTTCAACAATTTTCCTACCACCATAACTAAAATAAAATAAAAGCAAAGGAGAAGATAGAATATCATATGGTTCACTTGTGTTGTTTACTTCCTAATATGCTTGGTTGGCTCAGTGGCACTCACTGCTCAATTTTCTGTTTGATTCTGCGTACATCCTAATATGCTTGGTTGGCTCAGTGGCACTCACTGCCTGAATATGGACATGACAACGTTATTTCGCCTTGGAAATATCCCAGAAAGTGTTCGAAAGGCAACAATTAAGTCTATATTGAAAAGGGCACTTCCTCACGGCATGTCAATGGTATAATCCATTTCCATTACTTATTCTGAAAAGAATTTCTCAAGTTCAGTTAAGTCACCTTGAGTTATGTCATTGCCATAATCCATTCCCATTACTTATGCTGAATCTCCTTTCCTTTGAACACCTTAAATTATGTCTCGGTGTTGAAATTTTGGCTGCAATTATTCTTGTTTCCCATGATTGAAGTGTATCAATTGCTTTCATATTGCTGGAAATATTGGATAACAATCACAACAATAAAGAAAGATCTTACTTGAAATTGCTAAACTCCAGAAGAAAGCACCGGGTTTGGAATGATGACAACCAAGATAACAGTATCGTGGCTTGGCCTACACTACGGTCCTAAAAGTGATTTTTGCCTAAGCAGGGCTGCAAACGCTCCAATGGCATCGTTTTATAAACGAATTTACAGACAAATGACATTGAAAAATAAACCTTGAAAATGTCAGCTCGTTTAGTGTTCAATCAGTTTTGAGAAGCTGCAGATAAGCTTCATAAACTGCAATGACAATTAAGATTAGCAAACTAGTTATTATGTCATTTTCCAAGGCAACTAAATGCGATTAGCAATACAAAGACAAAAACCCTCGTCCTTGCTCAGGTCCTACCAATGGCAGAAATTCAAGTTCAGGTCGGACAAATTGGACGACGTAACATTCGGACAAGAAATTGATGACTTACACACTGTTTTTTCCAAGTTGGATAGTTAGAACAAGGATAAACTCAGCTCAAAATCCCGTTCGGACAAGAGAGATACGAAAAGTGGTGTTTTCGGATTTAAACTCAGATTAAAGATTCATGACTATTCATAGTCAGTTTGGGTCGGACAAATTTACGCATCCGACTTTTGCAAGCATTACGGCAAGCCATGTGCGCGTGTCCAGCCTACCAAGTCCACCCACAACTTTCGTGTGCAAATAAGTTGGAACAGCTCACATACAAAAAGTGTCACTTTTCACTATAGCCTTTCTATACAAAACACATTTCTTTCTCTGTACAGATAAGATCTCTATTCCATGGGTTTAAAATAACACAAACATTGAATTCCAACATACGTATATATATATATAT
>JAKOGI010003188.1:50000-63656 GCA_029747015.1 Carnegiea gigantea | reverse complement strand
TCGGCCGGATTGGAATTTCCCTCCATCACCGGTCCCCTAACCGTCAACGGGACGACGGCAGGTTCCAAGCTTCCGAACAGAATGGCGAATAGTCCTTGAGAGCGGATTGCGCTGCTCTCCCTTTGTTGATAAGATCGAGTAGGCCTTTGTTGCCGCGATGGGAGAGAGTACTCCACATCAGCAGAAATATGATTGGCCCCAGCGGAGTCATCCAGGTCCAATATGATCTTTCCATCACTGGCTAGTTGCATAATGCGCTCTTTAAGAGTAATACATTTCTCTAAAGGATGGCTAACAACCTTGTGATAGCAACAGTACTTCGGGTCGCTTGTCCTTCTAGCTTCTTCTGGTCGCTTAGGCTCAGGGAGTTCGATGATCCTATTTTCAAGTATATCATCCAGCATTCCTGACAAGTCTGAATCAGGAAACGGGTACTTCTTTTCTTGGAGCTCCTTTAACGTTGGTCGCTTCCGTCCAACGTTCCTCGAGGATGTTCCTTTCTTTTCTTCTGGCCTAGATTTGCCTGAAATCCGTACAGGCTCCTCAACGGAAGTGGCCATGGATTCCTTTGCGGGTGCCTTGGAAGGCTTTGAGCTCTTCTTGATCTCACCTTTGTCCTTCTTGAACTCATATGAGGAGGGTGGCTTGCTGCGGCGATTTGCTATCGTCATTTCCATGTCATGTGCCTTCGTAGCTAGCTCTTGGAAGGTCCTAGGTTTGCTCATCTGCAAGACATAAAGCAGGTCCCACCCCATGCCCTGAGCGCACACCTCAACGGCGGAGGCCTCGGACAGACGGTCTTTACATTCGAGGCTGAGAGATCTCCAACGGTTGATGTAATCAAGGACCGGCTCATCCTTCCACTGCTTAGTATTTGTCAACTCCGTCATACTAGCAGTGCGCTGGGTACTACAGAACCTGTTGAGGAATTCATGCTCCATTTGTTCCCAGTTGTTAATAGACTCGGGCTCCAGGTCCGTGTACCAATCGAAGGCGATTCCTTTGAGAGACCGAACAAACTGCTTCACCAATCTATCTCCCTCGGTGCCAGCATTGCTGCACATCTCAATAAAATGGGCGACGTGCTATTTGGGATTGCCCTTACTATCAAATTGGTTGAACTTAGGGGGCTGGTATCCATGAGCCATACGAAGAGCATCGATCCTTTTTGTATAAGGTTTTGTGTACAGATGCATCTTGCGAGATCCTCTCCCTAATTGGGCTTTAACAGCATTCGTGATCAAGCTTTGAATCTGCTCAACAGACATCGACGCCGATGAGGACTCCTTCTTCTTCATACGCTCGTCATCAGAGTCTTTGCTGTGGTTAGACTCCTTGTCGGACTCTTCTCCGTCCGAGCCTTTGCTAGAAGATTCGAATAACCGCTTTTCCAGCTTCTTCATCAGAGTAGCGATCTGTTCACTTTGGCGCTTGATTTGAGCGTCTTTCTCTAGGTTTTCTTTAGCGAGCCTCTCCAATGTTGCTTTCATATCTGCGAGCTGTTCTTCTACGTTGGTCGCCTCTGTCACCATGGCTGGCATAATAACATAACTGGCAGATTCGGTCTCCGATTCAGCTACCAACTGTCTTGGCGATACCGGTGAGGAGTCACCGCTAGTATAGCCATGATCTTCTTCACCGAAAGGTTCGAAGGTGGGGCTTGCCTGAGTTTGGAGCTCGCCCACCTCTTGACATATTGTTGGGTGCATTTTGAAGCCTACAACAGATTTTTGCTTCAAAGAATGCGAAGGGACTTTGCTGACTCCTTTAAGTAAGCTGGAGTTGAGGCTTGGGATCCCGCGAGACTGTGATGGGACAGTCCCAACTGATTGTTTTATGGCAATCACAGCAACAGCTTTTGCCATACTTCGAGTCATGACTCCGCTAGACGTAACGCTAGCGGCTGTTGATTCTTAAGATGTGGATTGGACAGCTTTCCTTGAAGGCTAATGGATGGCGTTCTTAGGGGCCATGTAGAGTTCGTGGTTTGGAGAAAAAGATGAGAGGCAGAGAATGTCCCACCGAGCGTGCCAAAAATTTGTATACACAAATTTCGAGCCTAAAATAAATTAGACAAGAAATTGATGAACAAATCGAATTTCTGTATTGATATTGTGTATGAGTACAATTTCTGTATAATTGTAACAAGAAACAAGTATAATAAATCCTCTGATTCGATCTCCTTGAATAATCTTGAATAACTTGTTTCGAGAGAGAACCTGAGAGGCTTAATCTCTATCGAGAATTTGATCTCTGAAAAGTAGATGGTACGTATTTGGAGTGCTTGTTGTCTTTTTCCAGAGAGAGTTTCTGAGCTCTTGTAAGTTCTTCTGATGCTGCATGTGCTGAGCCCCCTAAACGAGGGAGAATGACCTCTACTTATAGGCTCTTAGGCTAGAGTTTTGAGTTGGGCTTTGGGCTCAAACCCATAATTAGGTATTATCTCTTTATTTTAAATAAAGAAATACTTACTGTTGTTGATTTTATTCGGACCCATATCATATACCGATATGGCGTGCCTCGATATATCATCACTGACAATGGCAAGCCATTTGTCAACAAGCTGGTGACTGCTCTTTGTGAAAAGTTCAAGTTCGCCCAACGCAAATCCTCGATGTACAACGCACCTACAAATGGATTGGCAGAAGCTTTCAATAAGATGCTCTGCAACTTATTAAGCAAAGTGGTGGCAAAGTCAAAACGTGATTGGCATGAAAGGTTAGGGGAGGCTCTTTGGGCATACAAGACCACGCACAAGACACCGACCCAATCAACTCCTTTCGCTCTAGTGTATGGGGTTGAAGCGATGTTACCTTTGGAACTTCAAATCCCTTCGCTCCGTATTGCCATTCAGGACGGCTTAACCGAAGATGAAAATCGCAAGCTTCGCTTGGCCGAACTCGAGGCCCTGGATGAAAAAAGACTTCTGGCGCAACAAAAGTTGGAATGTTATCAAGCTCGCTTATCACGAGCTTTCAACAAAAAAATACGACCGCGTTCGTTTCAAGTTGGAGATCAAGTCCTCGCAGTGAGAAGACCGATCATTATCCCACACAAGACTGGAAGTAAGTTCACTTCCAAGTGGGATGGCCCTTACGTGGTTCGAGAAGTTTACACCAACGGCGCCTACAGGATTGTCAATACCGACGGAGTATGAGTTGGGCTGATAAATGGCAAGTTCTTGAAACTATACTATCCTTAATGTATTAATATATGTAAGCTCCTAAACACGAGCTTAAACTGTTCATTCTTTCAAGTTAAACTCCATTGTACTACTCCTAGCCCGCAAGAGTATAAACTGTGAACGGCAAAAAAAAATAAAAAAAAATAATTATAATAATTATTATAATAAAATCTTGGAAACTCTCATTCGTGCAAGGCAAATTGACCAAGACATTCGTGCACCAATAAGAAAAGGGAATTGGAATTTCTCATTCAAATTTCATTGGATGGACATCAAGTTTATTTCATTAACTTAAAAAAAAAATACATAATGAATTCATATCAAAAAAGCTACGGTGTCCAGTGGAAGGTCTTTAAATCTTCAAAAGATTCCTTTACATAAGCTTCGGTCTTCTCCAAGCTAGCTTTGGTGGCCGGGTCTATCACCTCAATGGCATTAAGGGTGTCAATTTGACCCTTTAAGTCGATGACTGCCTGCTCAGCTTCCTAAAGGGAATCTTCACTAGCCGTCACTTGACAATAAAGGTTCTTCTTTTGATCATCTAAGGATTGTAACATATGCCAGCTTCTCCTTAAAATTCATGTCACCGCTTTCTCCCTAAATAAAAAAATAATAAATAATAATAAATAAAAAAAAAGAAAAAAGGGGGGAGGATTAAAATGAGGGATCATGGAGGCGAGCCAAAAAAAAAAAAAAAAAAATGTATGTATGTATTACCATGCATGCGGGGGGGCTAGGATCGCAATCCAAAATGTCCATGATATTTTTCGCGTCGTCGAGAGGTGGGAAAACGGTTTTTCCATAGTCCAATTTACTTCCTCCAACATTGGACATGCCCTGCTCATCAAGAAGACAAACGATGATAGACTTCAGCTTTCGTCTATACGCTGTAACAGGCAAAGGCTCAAGAGTAAGTCTAACCTCGTCGGAGGCCTTTGGTGCCATAGGGACACTCTGAATAGGAAATACGGAGATAGGTGCGACTGAGAGGGCAGTATCCACCCCTGGGATTTTCGTTTGAGGAGGATTATCTTCTGTTTCAAGAGCTGGAGACCTTAAATGCTTTTGAGAACGAATGATCTTGAACTTAGGCCTCGAGCCAGAAGGAGCCTCATTTCTCTGAATATTTTGATCAGATGAACGCTCTCTTCCTCTTTGAGCTCCCTCCAGAATGAGAATCTGATGAAGTGAGGACCATTTTGGACCACCACTCTTGGAAGCGACGAGTGAATTTCCTCTCCAGAGAAGGGCATTGACCAGGAAAAAAACACGCGAGAATTGGTCCCATAGCGTATACAAGCTTGATGGAGTCGAAGCATAATCTTTGAACTCGGGAGGATGGAGAAATCTATGTCCGCGGGAATGTCCTGATGAAAGCCAAATTGTCTGCTGAACCTATGGGGGCAATAGTGCTCAATAACAAAACTATCCTCACAACGGCAACAGACATAACTTGAACGGATGCTGGCAAAATAAGCAAAGTCAGCCCGCGACAATTGGCCGATATCGACGAGAGCTGCTTTGAGTCGATGCCTTATAGCAGAATTCCAGCAGAAACCCCTCCCAGAACTGATGAGCTCACGTGCTTCGTTAAGGTCAAATGTTTTAGCCCGACCAAAACCACTGAATTTCGGCATCCTGAGATTAGTGAAAACGCTATCATCAAAGTCATATGTTCGGAAATATTTAGCCACCCAAGCGTAAAGAAAATGCCAGGGGATATGACCTCCTTTTCTGCCTGGAAGGGCGGAGCGACAAATTTCACCAAGGCCTCTGTAAATGCTCGCAAGGATGGCCGAAGAAAGACAATATGCTTGACCACCTTCCATGCTTGACGCTACTGAGAAAGTCCCAGGACGAATGCAACCAGCATCCCTAACTGGAAGTGCGAACAAGCACAACCAACATGAAAGAAAGGCTGCGAGGAATGTCTCCGTACGCTCGCCTTTGGGTACGCCTAGCTCGTCAAAGACAACATGAGATTCGTTCCACCCGTGAACTTCAGTAGCGGAAGATATAATGTTTGGGAGAAGAACTCGGCTTCGACGGTCTGATTTCGTGGGAGCATAATAATTGACTGGTCCACGAAACCAAAATGCGATCCATTCCTCTATAGTCGGTTTGTGATCTAAACGTTGTCGAAGAATATGATATGCTTTAAACAAATATGATATGCTTTAAACAAATGAGTGCAACTCCTCCCCATACCAGATTTGAGCTCTTTAGATGGAGGGACAACTTCATCATAGAGAAAGCCTGACAATGGAAGCCCAAGGAAGCCATAGATGTCCAATAGAGAAATTGATACTTCGCCTTTCGAGGTATGCAAAGAGTTCGTTTCAGGGCAGCAGTACTCGCATATCGCCCAAATAATATTTGGACACTTGTCATAAATAAAGAGCGATGCATAAAGTGCGTCAAATAAATCATTGGCGACTAGTAAGTCTTTGCAACGGGTAAGAACGTCTTCTAACCATTCCCAATATAGAGGCGAGTAAGAAAATTCTCCTTGGCATGGAAGCTTCTCCCACGATCTCTGCCCGACATGTATGTCATGGTGCAATAGCTGATACGACGGGACGTTTTTCTGGAGATTGGGGTGACTTGATAGTAAAAATATTTCTCCTGTCTTCAAATTTTCTTCCGACCAAGAAGTGAGGCTCGGTGGACCTTCAGGACATTTGGATTTGGAAAAGTGAGCCATGGGTCTGCGAATCTGCAGCTTCGTCTCCTTTGTATCTCTGTTGTCCAGTCGAATGTACAAATATTAACGCTTGTTATACGACTCATCTGAAAAGACAGCCATGTGTAGAGCAAGCATGAAAAAAAGGGGGGGAAATTAATTATAATCAAAGCCGACTTTGGTGAACCCTACGGGCAAGCCATCCAAAGGTCGAAAATTTATAATCAAATACGACTTTGGTGGACCCTTGCAGGTAAAACAATCCAAAAGTCGAAAATTTATAATGCGACTTTGGTGGACCTTGCGGGCAAGCCATCCTAAAGTCGAAAATTTATAATGCGACTTTGGAGGACTCTTGTGGGTAAAACTATCCAAAAGTTGAAAATTTATAATGTGACTTTGGTGGACCCTTGCGGGTAAAACTATCTAAAAGTCAAAAATTTATAATGCGACTTTGGAGGACTCTTGCGGGCAAGCCATCCAAAGGTCGAAAAATTTTATAATCAAAGGCGACTTTGGTGGACCCTTGGGCAAGCCGTCCAAAGGTCGAAAAATTTTATAATCAAAAGGCGACTTTGGTGGACCCTTTTTATAATCAAAAGGCGACTTTGGTGGACCCTTGCGGGCAAGCCGTCCAAAGGTAGAAAAATTTTATAATCAAAAAGCGACTTTGGTGAACCCTTGCGGGCAAACCATCCAAAGGTCGAAGAATTTTATAATCAAAGGCGACTTTGGTGGGCCCTTACGGGCAAGCCATCCAAAGGTTGAAAATTAATAATAGGCTTCCATACTCTTCGTTGCAAATTATGGCGTGAATAATCTCTTCAGTCTGGCGTTCGAGGTACGCTACACTTCGAATATCGGATCTACACACAAAAAGAAGGGGAAAAAAAGTCTTCATGCGAATTAAAAAAAAAAGATGGACAGATTGAAGCAGATAAGCAAGAACGATGAAAATCTTGATTCAGGCAGCAAGCAGCACCGTGGAGGTTGATGTTATCTTGAAAGAACAAAAAGAAACAAAAAAAAGAGAGAAAAGAAATTCATAAATGCACGGCGTATGCCCCCCCAAAAAAAATTGCAATGACGCGCTCTCCGACAAATTGCGTTGACTTGCTCTGAGACTAACACCGTGGAGAAATTTGGCACATTAATCTCCTTCCTCCTCCAGCTTATTTGAAGACGGGCTCTGCATATATTCGGCCATGGAGGTTCGCCAAATTTTAAAAAAAAAAAGAGAGAGAGAGAGACAGAGAGAGGAGGAACAAAGCAGCGAATAGAGAATAGAGGAGATAGAATCTCACACGGCCAATCCAAACCAACTTTCAAGGCTTGTGTCTGAGAATGTTCTTGTCTTCAATGAGGGTTTCTATACAAGCGTTGGATGAGAACATATATACAAGAGCTTCACCAAGAAACCCTTGTCTTAGCCGTTTACCATCCCAACTGTTTAGGAAAGAAATAGATTTGAGGATATATACAAAATTATATTCTGCAAAAATTTCCTTTTAACACTTCATACAACTCCCGGAGTTTTTTTTTTTAAAAAAAATCGAAAAAAAAGAGATGAGAAGATGCTGATTATCCGGCAAAAATTTATGGTTATAGCCAAGGAAGAAACTTCTCCTACTCCCCCTCCTTCTACACCTCCTCAAATCAGTTCAAACAATGAAGAACAACAAACCCAGAACACCAAATCCAAACCCCAAGCTGAAAAAAAAAATAAAAGAGAGCTCGATTTTCAGCATCTACTAAGTTTTCGAGGCTCAGCCTCTTCAAACACATACTCCAAGTTTGTGTACGCTGCTAACTCTCGATGGGGCATTTGTAGGAGGCAAAATTTACTGGCAAATTAAATGACTCCACGTGTAAAATAAAATAAATTTTATTTGGCCAACTAGGAGCTGCCACATGTAAAATTGGCTTTGGCAGGCCCATTTAAACGCGATCAAATTCTAGCCAATTAGAAATTGCCACATGTCATTAATGATGCAATAAATAGTAATTATTTCTTTATTTAAAATGAAGAGATAATACCTAATTATGGGTTTGAGCCCAAAGCCCAACTCAAAACTCTAGCCTAAGAGCCTATAAATAGAGGTCATTCTCCCTCGTTTAGGGGGCTCAGCACATGCAGCATCAGAAGAACTCACAAGAGCTCAGAAACTCTTTCTAGAAAAAGACAACAAGCACTCTAAATACGTGCCGTCTACTTTTCAGAGATCAAATTCTCGATAGAGATTAAGCCTCTTAGGCTCTCTCTCGAAACAAGTTATTCAAGATAATTCAAGGAGATCGAATCAGAAGATTTATTATACTTGTTTCTTGTAACAATTATACAGAGATTGTACTCATACACAATATCAATACAGAAATTCGATTTGTTCATCAATTTCTTGTCTAATTTATTTTAGGCTCGAAATTTGTATATACAGAGGGTTTTCAAAAGTTTTTTCAATTTCTTACTTTGGAAAATGATTGAAAGTGGAGTCGACACGAGTAGAGGAAAGATTAATTGAAATAGTTGTTTTTTTAAGGATAAGATTATGCCATAAATTTCGTTTAGTGGCACACATAAATTTATCGTAATTAGGAATAGAAAGTTGATGTTTTAAAAGATAGTTATTTACCCAATCAAAGAAAAGTATATTTTCTTCAATTTTAGATAATTGATAGTAATAAATAGTTATGAGTAATAATTGTATTTCTTTAGAAAAAAATAAAATTATACATATATATGAGCTAATCTGATATAATGAGTTTTAAAGTAGGATCAGCAGGATGAATTTAACCTAACCATTGATTGCATTCAGAGGATTACTGACTTGCAGTGGGTTTTTAAACATTTCGTGACCCTCTCAGCGTTTCTTTCTCTTATTTGCTATGTATGTTCTCTAAGAGAACTTGCAATGTGATCCAAAAGTTTGGATCACAAGTGGGGGTTCGCACGCTCCACATCATCCCAAAAGCTAACTTTTTTTCTTTTCTCTACATCTCTTGGACCACTAAATAAAATAATGCATATGAACCCACCACAAACATATTATTTTTTTGTAGACTTTTATTTTGTGTATTTGTGTGAATAATTTTATATTACTTATGATGATATTTTATATGAAAATTTAATAATTCATCTATAATAATGAAATTTTTTTAATAAAAAAGACTTTCACATAATGTAATTATGTGAATAATTATAGATTACTTATATGACGATATTTTCCCAAAAATTGAACAATTCACTTATAGTAATGAACTTTTTTTTAAGCATGATATCAAACTAAAATAAAATAACTAAAATAATAAAGGCTTGATTTTTTTTTAAAAAAGAACACAATACGTCTATTTACAATAAAATAAAAAAATAATACAATAGTAGACTAAAAAAATTAATAATATAACTACAATGGTGCGATTAAAAAATTACATTACAAGATGTCGTTTACAACCTACGTCTATGTTGGTTCCACATTTCTTCAACCAAATCTGCTTGGAGACGCGCACGCATTTCGGAGTCTCGAACTTATATTGTTCTACGTAAGTAAGTCTCATAGCATGGATGAACGTTACGTTGAATAGTAGGCTCTGGGGTGGTACCGTCCACTTGCTCGTAATCGAACGCAAGGTCATACGAATCGCGCTCATCCTCAAAAATCATGTTGTGGAGTATTACACATGCCTTCATTATCAACCACATGACTTTCTCCTTCATGTATCGAGCAGGGCCACGAACTATGGCAAAGCAGCGCTCACTACTTGTGTTAATCCAAGTAGTGATCAACCGTTTATCCTCTTCCACAGACCATTTTTGGATCCCTACACTACCCCCCTCTACATCATCGCCTTCCAACCCATCATTAGTATGATCATTATTAGTCCGAGTGGCTTTAAGGTT
The DNA here is from genome assembly GCA_029747015.1 of Carnegiea gigantea. Taxonomy (NCBI): domain Eukaryota; kingdom Viridiplantae; phylum Streptophyta; class Magnoliopsida; order Caryophyllales; family Cactaceae; genus Carnegiea; species Carnegiea gigantea. The sequence goes on along the minus strand of JAKOGI010003188.1, from coordinate 53,894 downwards.
GAAATTGATCCAGTTGGTGTTGATGAAGGTGTAAAGTTGCTTGCACTCGAGCCATAATTAGGTGGAGGTAGCAGGTAATAAGGTGGGTGGTAATAATGTGGGGGATACGGATAGTTTGGTGGGGTATGATATAGTGGGTGTTGCATGTGGGTATTAGTAGGCACACTTGTGTTACTACGCTCAACTTTTTCTATTTCATCATTTCCATCAAGTAAACTCATAAAAGTACGGGGGGTATTCGGATCCATATGGTCACAAATGACACCTACATACATGAAATTTTTTTTTTGGGTTATAAATTGCATAATTTTCTAACATTTATTCACACTTATTAATAGCCAAAGTTCCTAACTTATTAAAATAACTTCATAAAAGTGAAAATAACTCATACAAACCACTACACCAAGTGAAGTATTTTTCATATAAATCTTTTTAATCTTTTCTAAGATATTAAAATTAATGAAAATAACTCATACATCATATTAACCATTTAACTATAATACTATTAATACCCTTAGTTCCTAACATGTTACTAATAAATTTTTTACGCATATAAGAATTAAACATTACATGTAACACTTAATATACAACTTCATAACAGTGAAAATAACGCAAACAAACCACTACACCAAGTGAAGTATTTTTCATATGAATCTTTTTTTTTTTTTAATGGAAACACATATCAATCCTTTTAATCTTTCCTAAGATATTAAAATTAATGAAAATAAATGGTAACTCATACATCATATTAACTATTTAAACATAATACTAATAATAGCCAAAAATCCTAACATGTTACTAATAAATGGTAACCCTATAAGGATGATCATAGTAACTAATAAATTAACCAAAGTTCCTAACATGTAAAAACAAAAAAAAATATGAACTAAGATGTATAACCTTAAATTCCTAACATAAATATGAGCTAATATAAATATGAGCTATAAGCATGATCATAGTAACCAAAATTCAACATAAATATGAGCTAAAGAAACTACTTACAAATATATGCATTATCTTTGCCATAAATAAAAAATTTATGCATGAAAATTTATACATAAATTAATCTACTTCACAAAATTCATAACATGTATAACCTTAAATTGACAACAAATTAATTAAAATATATCATTATCTTTGCCATAAATAAAAAATTTAAATATGAAAAGAAAAGAATTGTATAACCTTAAATTGACAACAAATCAAAAAAATTCAACGAATATAAATACTTACAAAATCCCAAATGACAACAAATGAAAAAAATTCAACGAATATAAATACTTACAAAATCCCAAACTTCTTTCTTATCTTTTTATCTCTTGCTTCAAACACAACCTTCTCCACCACTTCAAAACTTAATGAAAAATATGAGGGATAAATGTTTCTGTTTGTTTGAATGTAAAATTGCACATAATAAAGTTGGGTATGTATAGAACTAAATACCAAAAATTGAAAAAAAAGAGTCACACAAACTAGCCGTTGGGAACGGCTAGCTTCAACGGGCATTTTTTCAATTCCCAGATTTTTCTTTTTTTTCTTCCCCCATTTAATGCACCTCTTCCCCCCCCCCAAAAAAGAAGCTGCACTGCCCCCTAAAACGACGTCGTTTTAGGGGGAACATGGAATTTAAAAAAAAAAGAAAATTGACTTGCAGGTGGACCGGGGCCACGGGCTGGCTTCGCGGGCAATCTAGGCGGCACGACAATACTAGAGAAGGCCTGGACTGCGGGCCAAATTTCAAGCCCGCGAGTTTGGCGATGCGGGTGCTCTAAGAGCACCTATAATACGAGGCTCGCAAGCCAAAAATTTGGCTCATGGTCCAAAAAACACCATGCATCAGTGATCCGCTTTGCTCACCCCATAATCCAGCTCACGGCTATTATCCGTCCCCCACACATTTTCTTTTTTTCTTTTTTTGTCAATTAAGCCCTTGAAAGTCTAAAACCCAATAATCTGTTAGCGGTGGGATTCATAAAATATTATTTTATTTGGTGATACAAGTTAGTGATCTATAGGATGTCGAGAAGAGAGAAAAAGTTAGCTTGTGATATAATGTGGAGGGTGTGAGCCCCCCACTTGTGATCCAAGATTACGGATAACCATTGCATATGCTCTAAAAGCTCTGTCATTCGCTCACTAGCTCGCTCTCTCCCCCTCTCTCCCTCTCCCCTCCGGGCCCCTACAGTGTCTGAGCAAATTCAATATGAATAATTCAATTTGGTTTGAGGCCAAATCAGAATTATTGCTAAATTTTTCAGAAATTTTGCGGTTGTGTTATCAAATTTTGGCATAGTTGCTGTATTTTTGTTTCATCTGGTATAGATTTCATCCTTCTTTTCCCTTGGTCGCTGAACTTGCTAGAATTTCAGGTAGATTCGAATATCTTCTATATTTTCTGCTTTGTAGTCGAATCTTGCGTACACGGAATAGTTGGGTGTGTATTTGGTGAATTTGTCTGGTGATATGAGTTTAATTGACCTAAGATTTGTGAAACATAGATCCTGGATTTGTTAATATTAGGTATATTTGAAACTTGAACTGTTATGTGGTGTGAGTGTGTTATAAATTTTGCTATTTGGAAATGCACTTCGTAGAGTGGTTTGATGCTTTTGATTGGAGTTATCAGATTGATTTCTTCATATGACAGTTTCACTGAAATTTTTTAGGTGTCGTATATTTTGAGGTCAAGCCTGTTCTTTGTTTGCTTTTGTTAGTTTTTTTTTTTTTTTCCATTGAGGCATTTCGTCGAAAACCTACCGTACTACCATGAATAAGTCCAGAAAATAAAGCAGGTGAGGCTTTCGTTGATAGTACTTGTTGGTTTTCCTCACTAGTCTTCAAATCACTTTTATTTGTGTGCTGTCTGAAGGTTTAGTTATTTATTTATCTATTTTTTTAGGTAGAGCAGGTGAGGATTTTTTTTAAAATTTTTTTAGAGTTGTTTTGGTTGTGAGTCCATCTTCAACTGCCTGCTGAAATTGGACATCTTCTTGTTAGGTTAATGTAGAGAACCTTCAGTTTTTGAGCTTTCATGAATGATCTCTATCGAAGCTACATGATAATGTGACAATACTTTCAAGAATGAAGGTACATCAAAGTTTTCAAATGCTGAACCTGCGAGCTCTGTTTACTGATCCATCTGAAACGATTTTGTGCATAGTGACATGTACCGTAGTCATAGAAAGAACATGATCCTAGGTGCTTTATGGATTGTTGGATCTGTATCTCTATTCTCTTGCTTATCTTACTCAGGACTCTGGGTTGGACACGATTGATTCTTGCATGCTTTTCTCAGAATTGATTTTGAATCATCTACTCTTATCTAGACCTGACAAAAACTGACTGAACAAAAATTTGAACCAAATGGACTCGGATCCATACCCTAATCGACAACCGAAATGGGATGAACCGATTTGGACCGAACACACCTGAAGTAAACTGATCCATAACTGACCGAAACCCGATTGTAGATTGATCCAAACGACTCACATCCGAAATGACCCCGATCCAATTCACACCCGATCCGTAGTGACCCGCCTTTGAAGTGAACCGAAAATGGACAACCGCAACCCCACCAAACCGTGCCCGATTTAAATCGATCCGTTCTTACCCGACTGCTCAATTTTACCCGAATAAGGAGTAACGTTTTTTTTGTGGAAATTTTATTTTTTCTCTTTTGGGGGGATTTTTGAATTTTCCAAACTCAATTAGTTGACTTAGGTAGAAAAAAAAAACTTAAGAGGGAATTTTTACAATGAAATCAATTAAAACCTTGAGGAAAAAAATAAAATAGTTGATAGTTTTAAGTTTTTAATTGATAGATATGTAGTAAAAATATAAGAAAAAAATATTTTTACAATAGGAAATTAAGAAAAGATAAGTATAATTAACAAT
>JAKOGI010003188.1:5000-47500 GCA_029747015.1 Carnegiea gigantea | reverse complement strand
TCAATAGGACTACCGTCCCTTGTACACTATTGCATCTGTTAAATAGGGCTTTTGCTGGATGTCAATTTGCCTATTCTTTATTGGCCGGATAACGGGTCTGGCAGAATACTCTTGAATTTTCACAAATCAGTGAAAATATCATCCAATTCAATTTGCGTCTTTATGAAGAAATTGATCAATGAATATGGGTGTTACTAAGCATATAACTAACCATATATAAATGGTAAATGGTAGTGATGCAAACTTTCTAATAAGTCTGATCTTTTAAAATTATAAACAAAGGTTTTAAAGCACGTTGGTGTCCCTAAATCTTTAATGGGAATGCTATACCGGGATAGGTAGTAAAACCTATATTTGGTCAATGAGATTCCTTTCAGAATACCATAAAGCTTCTGATCTAGTTGGCAATGCGATTAGCATTAGGGTGATTAATGATAGGTGTATTTTCATAATCCTTTGAAAGGTGCTTTCAAATGGATTCGTACTGCACCAAATGAATGTAACAATTTTTGTTCTAGTCTTTTCAGGCAATTTCCTGATTTTTGTTTGACTTGGTCAATGAGTAATCAGAGGTAACTCGACTTGACCCTTCAGCAATATTGCGGTAATTGGTATTTCTGCGATATTAGTCCCAAAATACTGAATATTCTTTTCTTTTGAATGTCTGAAGTAAGGTTCTTTTTTAAAACATTCATGCTCATTTATCTTTATGTTTTTCGATAAGATTTTTTTGATATTTTTTTATCGAAAAGTAATTCATTGGATATGTACCTGAGGATTCTCTTCCTCATGATGAATGGGTTCATCGTCTATTCATGACTCATCTGTCAAGAAGTGCTAGAAACATAAAGTTAAGACGAGAATTTCTTCTCTGAAGCTATATCAGAATAGCTGATTTCTTCGTAACCTGAAATCTGCTCAAAAAGTTCATTAGAAACAAAACACCTGCCAAAATTAATTTCGTCGGGCATTCATTGGCAAAATGTCCCTTTTCATTACAGTTCCAGCACCTGCAATCTTGCTTCTGGATCTGTTTAGAAGTTTTTTCTTTGCTTCCTCCTTTTCTTTTGTTCTTTTTAAAGAACTTCCTCTTCTTCTTGAAGGGTTTAGGGTGCTTTTTTAACGTGTTTCCAAGATGCTTCTTGGCTTTAAATTTCTTTTTCTTTTGGGCTTATCGAGTTGCACCCAAATTTACTAGGATAATACAAATTGATCCTTGCATTTTAAATTCTTCTGATTTTGGAAGTCATTTTGCTTTGTATGCTTTTTCGCATTCATAATGCTAGAGTGATTCTAGCGAATTCGATACGTGCTCCTAATGTATCGATCTTTCTGGTCTTTCAGTGCCTTCCATTTGTTAAAGAGTAAATCACGGCACGGAAATGGCAACGTTGTGAAGAAACATCTCATTATGGAAATTTAATGAGCTTGAGTAGCTGAGGAAATTTCAACTTTGTAATACCTCTAACTTTCGAATTACATACATATGCATCAAAATAGTTGATGTCAATATATTTGTAATTAATAAAGCATAGTGAGGTACTTTTGCTTGCTTTTAACGCTTTTCATTTAAGCGATCTTGAAATAATCTTCGCCTAGAAATTCTCTTCCGAATTCATTTCTCGATAGTGTTGATAATGGTTTATTATCATTAGTGGTAGTTCCACCTAGATATCTTACCTTTGTTTCTTCTGGTAAGGCTGGAACAATCTGCTACTTTGCCACTTAGGTTAAAGGGATAAAAACTTTTAATTCTTCCCCGTCAGTTATTGTGATACCAGTGCATATGATAAGTGCTTTTACCCATTCTTTAATAACGTCATCTGTATTAGAGACACAATCAATATTTAGGGTGGCACCACATTGTAGAGGATAGCATGGCCAGTGGTGGGAAACATGTCTTCCTCCTACTCTTCTCGTCTAGTATAGGTGACGATAAGCGGTAGTGTTGAACTTTCTTCCTCATCACTTAGTACCAACTTGGCTATCTATGTTAGTCTGACTTTCTGGTCTACTTCAGGACCACCAGACTGGGCAGATCGGTATAATTAAAGGGCTTACCTTGTGAGGTTTCTCGTGCCTCTATTACAGTAAATTGGAGTTCATTTATCCTGCTTAGGATTTCTTCTCTTCAGTCTGAATTGCTTGAGCAATTCATTTCTAATTCTTCTAAGAAATAAAAGTACGATACCATGTTGAAATAGAGGATATCAGGGTTTGAGTTGGGTCAATTAAGGTTTAAACCGGATCTTCTACGAACTATTGTGTTCGCTAGGTCTTAGGGTATGGAGAATAATTCTGATTTTCCTAATCCTTAGAACTTTCTAGTTTAGTTAATAGTCTGTCCTGTCAAATTGAACTTCCATAACTCCTTATAAGGAGGAAGAACTACTGCTGCTTTATCCATACTTAGTCCAGATAAAGAATCTCTAGCAGGACTTATGAAGTCAGGCTCAACATACCATGGGGTATTATTCTAGTTCAGTTGTTCACCGGGTGTATATCTTGGAGTGTATCTCAGGGTCTGAGAATGAGAAATGGCTCTGATACCATTTGGCAAACTTCATTTCCAGTTTTTAAGCATAGCTACAACTGGGTGGGAAATTATTTTTGGACTATTAGTCCTTCTTCTTTTCAAAATTGTTGAAATCTATAGTCATAACTTTGATTATGACGTCTAAAGCATTATCTAACGAAGATAAGCTTCATTATACCTTCAAGTATGGCTTTTGTCTTTGTATTGAATTAACATGGTGTAGAGTTTCATGCTCTAGTATGCTCCTAGGACTAGGAATAATAATTTCTCCATCTGCGAGAACTAAAGGATTATCAAAGAAATCATGCTAAGGGCTTCAATTCCCCGACGCTTATATTGCCCAAAGTCTCCTTGACTTGAATTAGAATTCGTATTTTCTTTTTCTAATAGACATCGATCTAGCGTTTTTAACTATCCTCTTAGCAATCAATTGCTCTGGGCCAACAGGATTCATAGTTTGACAGACTAGGTTTCGAAGTGATTATGAAAAAATGTATATTAATAGATATCAAATAAATTATAAACATTTATCTGAAATGGAAATAATTTATCAAGGATAAGATCAATACCTTGCTGAGACTCTGCCTATTCGCCGGCGAACCACCCTGTCTATGGCTACTCCTGGCACTCAAAGGTCTCCAGATCCTCTTCCAGGACTAATGATATTGCACATCAAGATAAACGAAAACTAATTTTATTGATATTGCTAATAATTACACACTCTTTCATTCTCACTCTACTCCCCTAATGGAGTTAGTTACTCTCTTGCATACTTAGTTGTTGTTTTTTCTCTCTCTTCTTCGATGCCCTACAAATGAAAGAGCTCCCTTATATAGAGAAATGTTTAGGAAAACGTACAACTTTAATAAAGTAAAGTAATAACGTGTCTACTTTATTCTGTAGACAAAACACTTACTTTTTCTTACAATTAATACAGCAGCTTTTGTTAATGTGTCTCGCTTTACTTAGTGGGGGTGCTCCTTTTGAGGTGTGGAGGAATCTCTTTTATATTGCAGCATCTGCTTTTCTGCAGCTTCAGATGCTTTTTACTTTAGCTTCTTTTCTGATATGCTCCGCTTGTGATCCAACACGCTTCCCATTATAACAATCTGGGGGGCAATACAGCATCTACTGTCTTTTTTTCTTGATGGATTAACCTCCAAATATGTGGTACGAGTACTGCGTGACTACCTGGTATTTCTACAGGTGTTCGAATGAGAATATGCCAGCAACTGATTTTGTTCAGGGCATCGTATCTCGGAGTACAATTTCCTTCAGCAAAAATGAAAAATTTTGCTGGGGGAATTATATATAAAAGCCTTTAATTAGCTCGCGTTAGGGCCTATAATTTTTTTAAAATTACAATAAATCCCATGGCTCTTCGACTGCAGATCCATCCTTCATTAATTTCTGGATTTTCCTAATGACTTATTCTTTTGAATTGAGATTGGCCCTATTTGGAGTGCATAGTGGACTATTATCCATTCGGGGACTGGGATAGGTAGTATCTCAGGACTGGCTGATAATAATTTTAATACCACCATATCGGATTGGAGCTTTTGCGAAAAACTTTTTTACTGCTTCAATATGGACTTATGCATCCCTAAAATTCACGGTTACCTTGGGGTACAGGTAATACTGGCACAACGAAGCCAAAGATTAACTGCCCTTGTGAACATCATCGCATTGCTACCTGACAAGGAAATAGAGTCTAGGATATATTCCAGATGTGTCAATAATCTGACTGTTAGTATTTGGGCTGAATATACCCAATTGTATATGAAACGTGTTTGTTCCATAGAAATGGCCTGTCTTATTGTAGGCTCTTTTTTTTTTTTTTGTTTTTGAGGCTTATTTTTGCCTTTGGATAATGATGGTGAATCGTCTTCCTCTGTTTCAGAGGAGGCAGGAGACATCTGAGCCTTTCCTTTCTCTTGGAGATTAGGCTTAGAGGTTCTTCTGTACGACAATAGTCTGACTCCTTCTTGGAGTTTTTGGCACGTTGTCACGTGTGCAGAAATGCCTGATGAGTTTTCATCAGTCATTTCAAATGGCTTGTAACGCCATAACTCTCAAGACTTGAAAGCCCTTGGAGGATACGAGGATTATTTCCTCTGAAATCTCGTGTGAATCTGCAAATTCTCTCATAAGTAACACATATCTCGCTGGATAGCCATTTCCAATAAGGTCTTAGCGTCCATGGAACTGCTGTCTTCAACCATTAGCTTCTCTGCTAAGAAAATCAGCAAGATGGTTTATTTTACCTTTAATGCTCAATATCAAATTGATATTCTGAAAATATTGCTGCCATCTATGGCCTTTTGTACTCGGAGTACAAGGAAGCTTATTAAAAAATATAAGCTAACATTAGTGTTATCAGTTCTTACAAAAAACGAACTGGTACAAAATGAGAATGGGATTTGGCAAAGCTTCGTTTTAAGGCTAACAATTCCTTCTTCATTACTATGATAATTAACTTCAGCTGGCTTAAAACAACCATTGGCATATCTACAAATATGCTCTTTCATATCAGATTTTTTGGCTTTGAGGATTCCTCCCCAATAGAGGTCGATGCATCAGTTTAAAACTATAAGTTGATCTGCCTTCTTTTAGGTATCGGCTTAATTTTGGTAACTGGCTAACAGCTTTTTTGAGTTTGCTGGACAAGGAGTATGGTAATCTTGCCATTGCAGATTTAATCTCTTTTTAAGGAGATCTTGCAGTGGACCATGTAACCAGCTAGGTAGGGACGAAGTCGCTAATGTAGGTTAATACATCCTAAAATCTTTCGACTTGTTTTCTGGTCGACAAGTTTACAGAAAATTGGCAATCTTTCACATGACCGGTGAGGTTGCATTTCGAGCCTGATGGTCGATCTTAATGCTAAAATTCAATTTGTCTTTAGCACTTTCAGCCTTTTTGGGGGGGGGGATGTAAGATCACCATGCCTACAGCTTTTTTCTATGAATCTCATCGAGTGTGTGTTGCGATGGTCTGCAATGTTAGTGAAAAATCAGAATATCATCAACATAACTAGACAAGTCCTTGTATTACGTTAAAGTATTGTCCCATTCTTCTTGGAGATCTGAGGGGCGTTTTTCAGTCCCATAGGCATTACATTCCAGATGTATTGGCCTTGTGGCTGCTAGTATCAGTTAAAGGTGTAGCAGAATCTTTTAATTTTATTTGCTAAAGTCCAGACTTACAGTCGAATTTTGAAGACCATATTTTTTGTTAAGGGTTTTATTAATAAGCAATTCCTTATTTTGGAAGAAACGAGCCAGTCAAAAAACCGTTAATTCATTTACAACCGCATTTGTAGTTAATGACCATTCTAGGGTTTTCCTCTTTTTTGCTCGAGGGTTTATTAACCATTATGCGGGACTTTATGAAGGACTTTGTTTTCCTCTTGGCTCTTGAAGCTAACTGCTTCTCTCGAGTTTCTCGGAGTTGGTTTTGAACTCTAATTGACCGCCTGGTTATAGCTCCTAGTGTTTAACTCTAACATGAGTTTGCTCTTTTAAATTTGGATATCCGCGTAGGTTATCCTTATCCCAGTATTTACAAATGGTTTTTTTCGTCAAAATTTGCTTGATGAAGGTTTTTACTTCATCTTCAAGCGAATTCTAATGCTCGTTGGTGTTTGGCTAGAGCATTTAATAATTGGGCCTGGTTTGTGCTCTTTTTTCGTTTTGGGCCGATTTTGTATTTTTTTGGATAGGGTATACACCACATGCCTGGGCTTGCGTTTCGGTACGCGATAGATTCCCCATTTGAGTGATTGTCTAATGGTATCTGATGGGGCATATACAGCCTTATATACATCTGAGGGGGCATATAAAAATCCAGCTGCCTTTTCTTTATGGATTAACCTGCATAGATGAGTACGAGTATGATGACTGGGGGTATTCTACAGGTGTGAATGAGACGTTAGCCGAACTAATTTTTGTTCAGGCATTGTATCTCGGAGTACAATTCCCTTCAACAAAAATAAAAAATATTGGGGGGAATTATACAAAAAGCCTTTATTTATTAGCTTCGCGTAGGGCCTGTATTTTTTTCCAAATTACAGTAAAATCCCATGGCTTCGACTGCAGATTCATCCTTCATTAACTTCTGGATTTCCAATGATTTGTTTCTTTTGAACTTGAGAATGGCCCTTATTTGGAGTGCATAGTGGACTATTATCCATCCGGTGGCTGGAAGTATGTAGTATATCAGGACTAGCTGATAATAATTTTAATACCATCATATCAGATTTGGAGCTTTTGCGAAACTTTTTTACTGCTTCAATTATGGACTTATGCATCCCCAAAATTTCACGGTTACCTGGGGTACAGGGTAATACTGGCACAGAAGCCAAAGATAATGCCCTAGTGACATCATCGGTATTGCTACCTGCAAGGAAATAGAGTCTAGGATATATATCCCAGATGTGTCAATATTGACCTGTTAGTATTTTGGGCTGATTATACCCAATTTGTATATGAATGTATGTGTTCCATAGAAATAACCTGTCTTATTGTAGGCTCTTTTGAAGCTTATTTGCCTTTGAATGATGACGGTGATGAAGTCATCTTCCTCTGTTTCAGAGGAGGCAGGAGACATCTGAGCCTTTCCTTTCTCCTGGAGAGTCAGCTTAGAGGTGCCTTCTGTAGACAATAGTCTGACTCCCTCTTGGAGTTCTTTAGCACGTTGGGCACGTTCCAGAAATGCCTGATGAGTTTCATCAGTCATTTCAATGGCTTGTAATGCCATAACCTCGTCAGACTCTAAAAGAGCTTAAAGGATATGAGGATTTATTTTCTCTGAAATTCGTCTGAATCGGCACTATTCTCTCATGAGCAACACATAGTCGTGGATAGCCATTTCCAATAAGGTCTTGGCGTCCATGGAACTGCTGTCTTCAACCATTGGTTTCTCTGCTAAGAAAATCAGCAAGATGGTTATTCTTACTTTAATATGCTCAATATCAAATGATATTCTGAAATATTGCTGACCATCTATGGCGCCTTTTGTACTCTGGAGTACAAGGAAGCTTATTAAAAAATATAAAACTTTAACATTAGTGTTATCAGTTTCTACAAAAAACGAACTGTAAATGAAGAAATGAAACTTGGCAAAGTTCATTTTAAGGCTAACAATTCCCTTTTCGTTACTATGATAATTAACTTCAGCTGGCTTAAAACAAAACCATTGGGCATATCTACAAATATGCTCTTTCATATCAGCCTTTTTGCTTGAGGATTCCTCCCCAATAGAGGTCTGATGCATCAGTTTCAACTATAAGTTGATCGCCTTCTTCAGGTATGGTAATTTTGGTAACTGGCTCACAGCTTTTTGAGTTGCTGGACAAATGAGTATGTAATCTTGCCATTGCAGATTTAATCTCTTTTAAGGAGATCTTGTAGTGGACCACGTAACCAAGCTAGGTTAGGGACGAAGTCGCTAATGTAGTTAATACATCCTAAAAATCTTTCGACTTGTTTTCGTCGACAAGTTTATTCAGGAAAATTGGCAATCTTTCAAGACGTGAGGTTGCATTTCGATGCCTTGATGGTCGCTCTTAAGGCCTAAGAATTCAATTTGCCTTTTAAGCAATTTCAGCCTTTTTTGCTGTAAGATCAGCCATGAACGGCTTTCTTTTTCTATGAATCTCATGAGGTGTGTTTGCATGGTCTGCCAATTTAGATGAAAAAATCAGAATATCATCAACATATACTAGACCAAAATCTGAGTATTCGTTAAAGATATTGTCCATTCTTCTTTGGAAGATTGACGGGCGTTTTTAAGTCCCATAGCATTACATTCCAGATGTTATTGGCCTTGTGGCTGTGCAAAAGCAGTTAAAGGTTTTTAGCATAATTCTTTAATTTTATTTGATAAAATCCAGACTTACAGTCGAATTTTGAAAACCATTTTTTTGTTCAGGGTTTTATTAATAAGTAATTCCTTATTTGGAAGAAAATAGCGTCATTAAAAAAAGTTAATTCATTAAAACCATTGTAGTTAATGACCATTTTAGGTTTCCTCTTTTTTGTTCAGAGTGGTTATTAACCATGAATGTAGGGCTACATGAGGACTTTTGTTTTCCTCTGTGCTCTTAAAAGCTAACTGCTTCTCTTCAAGTTCTCGATTGGGTTTTGAACTCAAATTCATCTGCTGGTTATAGTGCATAGGTTTTAAATCTAACTATGGAGTTTGCTTCTTTAATTGGATATCCGCATAGGATTTATCCTTATCCAGTACTTTAATGGGTTTTCGTCAAATTTGCTTGAAGAAGGGTTTTTACTTCATTTAAGGCGAAAATTCTAATGCTCGTTGGGTGTTTGGATAGAGCATTTAATAAATTGGGCCTTGGGTTTTGCATTTGCTTTTGGGCCGATTTGTATTTTTTGGATAGGTATCACCACCATGCTGGCTGCGTGGTGGAGAAGAGATAGAAGTCCTCATTTGAGGATGGGTTATGAGATCTGACTTTGATCCATGCCCATATGGGGTGAGAAAGCGAATTTGTGAATGATCACAAACTAAAGTCCTTTAGGTTGTAAGTGGCGTCTTTGTGAGCATGGATTACCACATGGGTAGTGGTAAAACTTGAATTGCTTGGTTGTGCAATCATAAAATGGCATAACTGGCCAAAAACTGCTTTGGTGAGTTTGGCCTAATTTGCCCTAAAGGCGACAACCACTTGCAAGGGTTTGTGACGATCTTTCCATTATCGTTCTTGATAAGAACTGCTTGAAGCCATAGTGAACATCGGATCCATGGTGTCATCATGGCGTGGAACCATTCAGGTTTGTGAAACCCTATAGACTAACTCACCCTTAATATAAGGAATCTATTGTCATAACGTCTACTGGCTTGAGATTCTGTCCTTGAGCTTAGTGGGCATAGATGATCTGTAAATAGAATAGTGGTTTCTGCGAGGAAAACGCCATACAGCTAACAGTAAATCAGCTTTTGTACTGAACGCTTGGGCTTCAAGGTGATGATCCATTTTCAATGGAGCCAAAGAGGACCAGGGAACATAAGTAATTTATGTTCTAAAATCTGGAATGGGGATCGAGTCCCCAGACCTAATTAATGCTGTATGGATGGATGAATCCATATTAATCCCGTCCTCGCGCATTGAAGTAGATAAATTTTTACCTCCACGAGTTGAAATGTTGCGAGCTTGGTAACAGACAACACTTTCGATTGACCGAGTACGAAGGATATTACCGTAATAGAATACGTTGTACACTATTGCATCTATTAAACAGAGGCTTTTTGCTGATGTCAATTTGCCATTCTTTTAATTGGGCCGTTAACAGGCCTTGCAATTTCTGGAATTTCACAAATGTTAGTGAAAAATATCATGCAATTCAATGTCGTCTTTATGAAGAAATGATCAATGATATGGGTGTTACGAAGCAGTAACTAACATAGTATAAATGTAAATGGTGAGTGGATGCAAACCTGTTTAACTTTCATAATAATCTAATCTTTTGAAATTATAACAAAGGTTTAGAGCACGGTTGGTGTCTAAATCTTTAATGGGGAATACTATACCCGGGATAGGTAGTAAAACCTATATTCTGGTATGAATACCGTTTCAGAATACCTATTCGGGCTTCTGACCTATTTGCATGCGATTATGCATTAGGTTAATTATACTAGTGTTCTAATCCCTTTTGAAAGGTCCGCTTCAAATGATTCGTACAGCACCAAAATGAATGTACCGAATTTTTGTTCGGTTTCTGTCTCAGGTATCTCCTGATTTTTTGTTTGATTTGTCCAAGTAATCAGGGTAACTCGATTGTCCTTCAGCAATATTGCTGGTATTGGTATTTCTTGGATATTAGTCCTGAAATATCTAATATTTTTTTTCTTTGAATATCTGAGTAAGGTTCTTTTAAACTTCAGTTCATTTATCTCTTATGTTTTTTAGATAAGATTTTTTTGATATTTTTTCCTATCAAAAGTAAGGTCTTGAAATACATACCTGACGATTCTCTTTCCTCTTGATGAATGGGTTTCATCCGTCTGATTCATCTGTCTGTTGATCTAAGACAAATAGTTTAAGACGAAAATTTCGTCCTCGTTAGGGCTATTCAGAAACAAATAAAAGAGCTGATTTCTTTCTTCGTAACCTGAATATGCTCAAAGAGTTCTTAGAACAACTCCTGCAAAATTAATTTTCTTTGGCATGTCATAATTGGCAAAATGTCCCTTTTCATTACAGTTCCAAGCACCTGCAATCTTGCTTCTGGATCTGTTTAGAAGAACCTCTTTTTCTTTTTCGTTCCTCCTTTTTCTTTGATTCTTTTAAAGACTTCCTCTTCTTCTTGAAGTGTTTAGGTGCTTTTTTAACGCTTTCCAAGATGCTTCTTTTGTCTTTTTTGGCTTATCGAGTTGACACCCAATTACTAGGATAATATAATTGATCCTTGCATTTCACTTCAGTCGTGATCTTTTTGAAGTCTTTTGGCGTTTGTCTGCTTTGTTTCGCATTCAGATGCTGAGTTTATTCTAGCGAATTCGATACCGTGCACCTTAATGTATCGATTCTTTCATGGTTCTGTCAGCTGACTTCTCATTTATTAAAGATTAAAATCACTCTCAACAGACTGGCCATTTGTGTAAAAACATTCATTATGGAGCTTTTATTGAGTTTCTGCGTGGCTGAGGAAATTTCAGCTTTTGTAATATACTTCTCGACCTTCACATCCATATGACAATCAAAATAGTTGATGGTCACATATTTATAATTTAAGCTAGTACGGTACTTTTGCTTCTTTATACGCTTTTCCATTAAGCAAATGTTGAGAATAATCTTCACCTAACATTCATTCTCTTCGAATTTCATGGCTCATTTGGTGTTTAATAATGGGATTTGATTACATTAGTGGTGTGTTCCTCTAGATATCTTACCTTTGTTTCTTCGTGTAGGCTGACAACCTCTGCACTTCTTTGGCCACTTAGGGTTAAAAGGATAAAAACGTTTTAATTCTTGGCCCCGTCAGTTCTTGTGAACCAGGTATATGAGTAATGCTTTTACCCATTCCTTAATAACATCATCTGTATTAGAGACCCAATCAATTTAAGGTGGACCGAGCGATTTGTTAGAGGATATGCATGCCAGGGTGAGGAAACAGGTGTCTTCCTCCTCTCGTCTTCGCCTAGAAGTAGATTGACGATAGCGTAAGCGTGAGAGCTTCTTCCTCATCACTACTCCAACTTGGCTATCTATTTTAGTCTGACTTTTCTGGTCTGCCTTCAGGACCATCGAGACTGAGCAGAGTCTAGTACAATTAAGGGGCTACCTTGTGGGTTTCCCCGGTTTCTCCATATTACATTGTAATTGGAGTTTCATTTTATCCTACTTAGGATTTCTTCTTCTTCGTCGAATTAGCTGAGCATATTCTTCTCTATTCTTCCAAAGAAAATAAAAGTAACACCATGTTCGAAATAGAGGATACCGGTTAGTGTTCAATTAAGGGTTAAACCGATCTTTCTACGTAACTATTACTTGTTCGCTAGCACGTTATGGCTTGGATAATTATTTCTGAATTTCTCCTAATCCTCTAGATACTTTTCTAAGTTTAGGTATCTATAGATCTGTCTTGTCCAAATTCTGGACTTCCATAACTGGCCTTATAGGAGGCTCAGAACTACTCTAAGCTCTGCTAAGGCTCTTATCCTCCTTAGTCCAGATAAAGAGTCTCTAGCCAGGACTTATGAAAAGTCAGCTCACCTACCATTGGGTATTTTCAACTTCAGTTTGTTCACTGATGTATAATCTTGGAGTCGTCTCTGAGTCTGGACATGATAAATGGCTCTATACAATTTGGCAAACGTCAGTTGTCCGTTTTTAAGCATAGCTATAACTGGGTGCGGAATTATTTTTGGACTTATTAGTCCTTCTTCTTTTCCAAGAATTGTTGAAATCTAATAGTCACAAACAGCAACTTTGAATTTGACGTCTTAAGCATTTATCTACGAGATCAAGCTTCATTAATTACCTTCAAGTGGCTTTCTGCCTTTTGTATTGCATTAACATGTGAAGAGTTTCTGCTCTGTAATGTCTCTAGTACTGAAGAGTAGATAATAATTTCTCCATCTGCGCGAACTAAAAGGATTAATAAGCAATCACTGCTAAGGATTTCAATTCCCGACCGCTTATTCATATACATATATTATAATATATACTATATATATAGATATATTATATATAATATATATATATATATATATATTCATATATATATATATATACTATATAATATATATTTATATATATATACATCATACATACATACATACATACATATATGTGGTTGTGTGTGTATATATAGATATTTGTATATAATAATATATGTATATATACAATAATATATATTGTATATATACATATATATATATTATATTTATATGTATACGTATGTATATATATTATATATATATATATATCTATATATATATTATATACACAACACACGACACACATACACACAACATATGATATGTATACCTACGTATATAATGATATATATATATATATATATATATATATATATATTATATATATATATATAATATGTATATATATATACCTATATATACATATATATATATATATATACACACACACACACAACTCACATATATATATGTTGCATATTATATATATATATGTATGTATGTATGTGTAGATATATATATATATATGTATCATCATCAATATATAATATATATATATATATATGTATTATATCTATAATATATATATATATATATATCTATATATATATATTATATAGTATATATATATATATATATATATATATATATAATACATATATATATATATACATATATATATATATATATATATATATATATATATATTATGTATATGTATTATGTACACATATGTATCTATATGCTTATATATATATATATATATATATATATGTGTTGTGTGTATATATATATGTGTGTGTATGTATGGTAGTCTGTATTTATGGGTACCAATCGTGTCATATATTTATATATATATATATATATACTGTCTCTATATATATATATATATATGACACCATATATATATTATATATATATATTTATATATTATATATATATATATATATCTATATATATTATATATTATAGTATATATATATATATATAAATATATATCTACGTGGTGTGTGTGGTGTGTATCTTCTATATATGCATACAGACGGTCCTTCCATAATATATTACATATATATATATATATATATGTGTTTATATACGATACGTACTTACACACCACCAGATCTTATTATATCGTACACACACACACACATGCCCCGACACATGCAGGGCACCCCACACATATATATATATTATATATATAGGATATATAGCTATAATCTATTATTATATATATATATATATATGATATATATATATGTATGATGTATGTAATGTATGTATTTATGTAGTGTGTGTGTGGTGGTGTGTGTGTATATATATATATATATATATTAGATAATATATATATATATTATATATATATTATATAATATTATATATAATATACACATATATATACAACACACATATAAAAAATGTATATAGATATAGTATATATATTTATGTCTGTTATGTGTGTGTGTGTGTGTGTGTATATATATATATCTAATATATATATATAGTATATTATAGATATATTATTTATATATATCTTATATATAATATATATATGCGTATGTCTATATATATGTACATATATATTATATATATGTATCTATATATATATATATATATATATATGTAATTATATATATATATATATATATTAATATATATATATATATATATATATATATATATATATATATATGTATGTATATATAGATATGGTGTAATGTATAATCAATTAATCGTTAACGTATCAATTAAAAGAGAAATATAGAATGAATGGGTTTGTCTAATTAAATAGTTTTTGAAAACATATAATGATTCGAAATTAACCCAACTTAATTTATCTCGATTCGATTGACACCTGGCTCCATATTAACCCAAACAATGAATTGAATCCTACCCGACTCAAATTACAGTTGACACATATTCGATCTGAAACGGACTACTGTAGACAATCCAAAATAGGCCCGACTCGAACTTCACCCGAACTGAAGCCGTACCGACCCGAACATGGTACCCGTAAGTGACCCGAACCTGAACTTCACCCGAAGTAGACCGAACCCGACCCGAACATGGTTGACTCGAAAATTACCCAAACCCGAAATTTACCCGAACCCGACTCGAACATAGTTGACATGGAAGTGACCCGAACCGAACTAAGACCCAACCCTAGCTGACCCGAATGACCCATTTGTCAGGTCTATTTCTATCTATTTTTGCTGTTTTTTTATTTTTTTTGCTGTAGATGGTATATTTTCACCCTGAGGAAAATGTTCTCATGTGGTTTGGCCAAATTTCTCAGGTATAGATGATAGTTACATTTTTTTATGTTGGTATTTCCTCTCATGTCATGAAATGATTTCTCCTCAGGAAAATGTACTTTGAAATAGAAGCATCCCCCTTACTTAAGTTGGGAATTTGAATTAATTTATAAATTCTTGCTTCTTCTGGTTAAGCACATCTTACATCTAATCCTATTTGCCTGTTACTGAGCTGGTTTCCGGCTCTCAATCTTCTTCGCAATAAATGAACACTTGCGTTGCTTGGATTTGGCTAAAAGATTTTTTACAATTGTAGATTTAGGTATTTGGCTTGGGACTTCGAACTTTTTCGTCATGATTTGTATGCCTTTGACAACATCTCAGTATATGAACCAATTAAGGGTCTGTTAATAGTGGTGATAAATGCATTAGTTTATGATCAAAAACTTATTGGAATTTTTTGTAATTCCAGTTAGAGACAGGATCTTGTTAAAAGTTTCATAGTTTCAGTTTTGTGTGCGGTTAGCTTAAAGCTAAGCCCCTCCTTGTACTTAATTCTGAAGAATTTATCATCTGTCTAAGTAACTTGCTATCATTTCTAGGTTTTCAGACTGCTAATTTCATTTACTATTGCCTTTCTATGAATTGAGTTAGAGCTCATTGCACTCTAGGATGTATTTTTCTATTGCCGCGTGAATTTCGTGTTGAAGCATGGCGACTACAAGGGTACACATAGTGCCAGTATGTGTTTTTCTTATAGAATATAGGCAGTATACATAGCATTTGAATGTAGTCATGTGCATCCCATCAATGCTGGTTGGTCTCTCGCAGAATTTCATATGCTTCGTCTGCAATATATTGCTCGTTTATCTCATGCATTTTGACCACCCCTTCCAACACTCCCTCCCCCCCCCCCCCCCCAAATAAAAAGACGGTCTCCTCCTTTATGTGGTGACTCACTTGGTGGTGGTGGTCGGGCATTTTATAATTACATTAGATCAATAAGCATTTGCAGCTTTATCGAGGAAAACACATGATGTTAATTGACTTCAAAGGATAGTACTCTGCATTTTGATACTAATGCAGGCTATCCAGGCTTCCTGTTGCAATAGTCTACAATCTGTGGCAACAAAGGAACATCAGCGTTTTCCAAAATTAAACTAGGAATCCTAGTTATGTAAGTGGAACATTGATGATCTAGCTGGCACAACTGCATTTGAGAGGACATGGTTCTACGCTAGTTTGGGTACAGGGAAACCGTGGCCAATGCCTCCTATCATATACTTGTATGCCTACTGTTTTTTTTTTTTTTTTGGGGGGGGGGGGGTTTTGGGGGGGGGGGGGGGGGGGGGGGGGGATAACAAAACTCTATTTACCTTCCCCTCCCCCCCCCCCCAAAAAAAAAAGGACTACTCCAAGGCCAATGGTTTATCATATAACTTTTGTGTTACAGTGAAGATGGTTGATATGTAGACATCTACATTGTAAATTTGGCTAAAGGGATTCAATAGGTATGATTATAGCCAAAGATGGTGAGTTATAGCTTTCTAAATTGGAAGTAATCTATCGCACAATTTTATATCCAACTCTAGTTTAAATATTTACTTTTTAAAATCTAAATTTAAATTTTTACATTTAGGAGTTCACCTTTTAAAATCTAAAATTCAGTTTTTGAAACCCAAACATTTATTTTTGTAATGTCTAAACGCTTATTTCATATTAGGTAAACATTCATTTTCTTATGTCTTAAATTTTAATTTTTAAAACCTAATCATTTTCTTATGTTTAAAGGTTACTTTCTAAGAGTTAACTATTCATTTTCTTATGTCACCTTTCAATACCTAAATATTCATTCTTTTATGTTTGAAAGTTCACTTTTTAAATCAAATGTTCATTCTCTTATGTTTGAAGGTTCACCTTTTAAAACCAAGAATATTCATTCTTTTATATTTAAAAGTTCACTTTTTAAAACCTATCCTTTAGATATTCATTTTTTGCACATCTAAAAGTTCTATTTTGAAAACCTAAATATTAAATGTCTTATGTATGAAAGTTCCACTTTTTAAAAATGTAAATATTCATTTTTTTTTAAAATCTAAAAGTTCACTAATTAAAAGTGCACAACAAACCCTAACTTAAATAGAGATGCAATTAGTTATCAATATGCATAATATTAGTGAGCAATAAAATAAGAGTTTGCTTTTTTGCTTACTGCTTAGAATTCAATCCTTAATCAAGTTGGACATCAATACACAACTAATTAGTGATCAATTGACACAAGATTAGAGGGCACTAACTTAATGTTTACTTTTTTTCTTATTGCTAAGAATTCAATCCTAGTCTAGTTTTACGTGATCAACGAACATATTTATAATGGTCACCATAAATAGATAAGTTGATAACCAAAAATAATTCTGACGATCACTAAAACTAGATCTATTGATAGGAATGAGAGTTCTACCCGAACCCTAAAAACCTGACCCAAACTCACTCCATTTATAGTAGGTATGGGTATAGAAAATGGGGAAAAAAAAGGTATGGAGTGGGTGTGCTAAAAATGGGTTTGGGTTCGAGTACGAGTCGGATACAGGCATACCCATCCCGAACCCGCCCCATACCCATACCTGGTTTTCTTTTTCAATTTTTTTTAGTCTTATTTTTGAGCTTGAATCTTTTAGAATGCATATCAACAATGCTATTAATATTACAAGATAAAAACTATTGCTCGATAATTCTAAAATTGAAAATGTACCAAGAATTCATAACATCAAAGACTATGGAACTAATTTAAGATACTAAAAGAAAAATACATGAATTGTAAAAATAGCTACACCAATAAATTCTTGATGCACCACAAAAATAATTTATATATTCTTTATTTAGTTTTGAAACTTTAATAATTAAACTTAATAAACCCGATGGGTATTGTTTTTTACAATGTTATATACCCGAATAAAACCTGAAATATCCAAAGTACTTGATAGGTACGGGTAGGGTATGAATTTTTCAACCTGATGTGTATGGGTATGGGTATGGGTATGGATATCGAGATGATTTGCAAAGCCAGGTATGGGTCCGGCTATGGCTCCACCCGCCCCAAGCCCATCCCTATCTATTGATCACTAGTTATAATTATAAACAAAAACATAGATTATAAATTTTTACTGAAAATAAAGCTCAATTATAACACATAATAGCCACCTAGTACACATGACTAACATTATTCACACTTGACATTCTATTTATGCATCCAATATATAAACATGATCACCAAACACAATTACGATGATCACTACAAAATGATCTATTGATCAATAACTAAGATTATAAGTTAAAATATGTATTATAATTTTTAATGAAAATAAAGTTCATTTACAACAAATGAAGCTCACCTAACTACAATTGAGGATATCGTTACGTTCATGATCAATGAACATATTTATAATGATCACCATCAATAGATTAGTTAATCACTAAACATAATTCTGATGATCACTAAAACCATATCTATTGATCACTAACTAATACTATAAGTAAAAGTTTATTATAATTTTTAATAAAAATGAAGCTCAATTACAACAAATAAAGCTCATTTAGCTACCATTAAGAATATAGCTCATTATCAACAAACATATTAATATTTGTTACCATAAATTGATCAATTGATCATCAAAAATAATTCTGATAATCGCTACATCTAGATCTATTGATCACTAACTATAGTTATAAATAAAACTATATATTATAAATTTTACTAAAAACAAAGCTCAATTACAACAAATAAAGCTCACCTAATTACAATTGTGGGTATAGTTCCTAATCAACGAACATTCATAATGGTCACCATCAATAGATCAATTGATCACCAAAAATAATTATCATAGTTCCTAAAACTAGAAATGCTAATCACAAAAAGTCACATAAAACTCACTAGTACACATGATTAACATTATTCACATCTAACATTCTACTGACAATTTGAAGACATAAACATTATCACCGAACATAATGCTAATGAGCACTACAAGAAGATTTATTGATTACTAACTAAGATTATAAGTAGAAATATGTATTATGATTTTTTTATGAAAGTAAAAGCTCAATTACAACAAGTACAGCTCACCTAACTACAATTAAGGATGTAGTTCATGAAAAATGAACATATTTATAACAGTCGCCACAAATAGATCAATTGATTACTAAATATTATTCTGATGATAACTAACACTAGATCTATTTATCACTAACTAATATTATAAGTAAAATATATATTATGATTTTAACAAAAATAAAGCTCAATTACAAGAAATAAAGCTCACCTAGATACAGCTGAGAATATAGTTCATTATCAATGAAGATATTTATAATGGTCACCATAAATAGATAAATTGATTACTAAATATAATTTTGATGATCATTAAAATCAGATCTATTGATCACTAACTAAGATTATAAATAAATATATATCTTATGATATTTAATAAAAATAATGCTAAACTACAATGAACAAAGCTCATCTAGCTATAACTGAGAGCATACTTCATGATCAATGAACATATTTATACTGACGACCATAAATAAATCAATTGATCACAAAAAAATTCTAATGATCACTATAATTAGATCTATCTATCGCTAATTATAATTATAAAAAAATAGGTACATTATAAATTTTATAGAAAATGAAGCTCAATGACAACAAATAACTCTCACCTAGCAACAATTGAGGATATAGTGCATGATCAATTAATATATTTGTAATGGTCACCATAAATAGATCAATTGATCATAAAAAATAATTCAATTAAATCTTAGCTCCTTACCAAAACATTGAACAAAATGTCTAATTCAATGTTTGACTATTAAAAAAATAAATTTTTATGCTAACAGTGAAACGTGAGTAATTTCCAAGCATTTGCATAAGAAACAAATGGTAAAATCAATATTAGTAATATCATTATCAAGTAAGCATCATGTTGAATATCATTCACGACCAATGAACATATTCATAATGGTCCTAATAAATAGATGAATTAATCACCAAAAATAATTCTATTGAAAAGTAAAACTACATTTATTAGTCACTAACTATAATCACAAATAAAAACATGCATAATAAATTTTACTAAAAATATTTACAGTGATCACCATAAATAGACAGTTGATCATCAAAAACAATTCTGATGATCACTGAAACTAGATCTATTGATCACATAAAAGCCACCTAAAAGTCACCTAGTGCACATGATTAAGATTATTCGCATCTAACATTCCACTCACATATCGAAGATATAAACATCATTACCAAACATAAGTAAGATGATCACTATAAGAAGATCTGGTGACTGCTAACTAAGATTATAAGTAAAATTTTTAATAAAAATAAAGCTCAATTCAACAAATAAAGCTCATCTAACTGCAATTGAAAATATAGTTCATCATTAATAAACACATTATAAATAAATTAATCAATTACTAAATATAATTCTGATGATCATTAAAACTAGACCTATTGACCACTAACTAATATTGTAAGTAAAAATATACATGATGATTTTTAAAAAATGTAAAGCTCAATTACAACAAATAAAGCTCATCTAGCTACGATTGAGAATATAGTTCATGATAAATGAACATATTTATAATGGTCGTCATAAATATATCAATTGAAATAATTATGATCTACAATTAGATTCATTAATCACTAACAATAATTATAAATAGAAGCATATACTATAAATTCTACAAATAAAGCTCAATTACAGGAGATGTTCAACCCAAAATTACAAAATTTTATACCCTTTTATTATCTAATATTTGCTCAAAATAAATTATTAAAATAGGATTTTAATTTTCTTTGTTTATTTTGTAGGAAAATGAAAAATTTGAAAAAAAAATGAATAAGATGCTCAAATTGCTTAGTGCTGGATCAAAGGAAAGAAAGAAAAGAAGAAAGATGGACCTAGCTTCACCTGAGCCCAGACTGCTCCCTCTCCATTCTCTCTTTTGTAGGCCAGACTTGCCCAGCCTGCGGCACATCTGCACCTCATCAGAGTGCGTCCTCCTGCTTTCTCCCTCATTTTGAGCTTACGCCTCCTTCTTCTTTCCATAGCGAGGCCTAGACCTAATCCACCTTCATTCTATATCCCGTAGGCCTGTGGTTTGTTGCTTTCTACAGCCCAACCTGCTGGCCTTCCACTCCTCTTTATTTATCCTCCACAAACCCTCATGTGACATGCTTCCTCCTCCCCCTTTTAATCTTCTCGCTCTTCATTTGCTT
This sequence comes from Carnegiea gigantea, assembly GCA_029747015.1. Lineage (NCBI taxonomy): Eukaryota > Viridiplantae > Streptophyta > Magnoliopsida > Caryophyllales > Cactaceae > Carnegiea > Carnegiea gigantea. The sequence goes on along the minus strand of JAKOGI010003188.1, from coordinate 26,247 downwards.
CATTCCCCAATCAAAGCCAGAAACCCAAAACATTCAGCCCCCACTACTACTTCAGCTTCTTCCTTATTCGTTCTTCTACCATAACTGATGTCGTCTCACTTAATTTCTCTTCTCTTTCTCTTTCCCTCTTTATTCATCATCCTTAAACGTCATTATCCCTTACTCCATCTAATGGGCATTGAAGATAGCCTATCAAACATTTTAGCAGTTACAAGAGTGACAGCAAGACCTTTATCGTGATTGACTGGAACAACTAAGAGTTCAAGCTGTGTTTTTTGGGCTTAAAAGGAGGCATTAATGTCGAACGAAGGGGGTAAGTGGTAGTAGAGTAGCAATTCTTCATTTTTCTTCTCCCTCTTGTTTTCCTAGTTTTAGATTCACTATAGTAAATTTCCAAATTTAGTGAAATTGCTCTGGGTTGTTGAATTGGAGTTGAACTTTTGAAATTTGGTTTGGAATAATGTTCAGTTTGGGTTCAACTTTGATGTATTTCGTCGAATTCAAATCATTTTCTTCTCTGCTTTGATTTTGTGCATTGTTGCCCTAAGTTTGGTTGTTTGGGCATTTGCCTTTGTCCATTGTGTGTGAAGACTCATCTGAGTTTTGCTCTTTCCCTATTCTTTACCTATTTTCTGTGGCTTCTGGTGTTCGATTTTGAGCCTCAAGTGGATTGTTCTGTTTCATTTTCTTTGCTAGTTGTTCAACCTCTTAATTTGCAGATTGCAAGATTTCAGCTTTCATTAGTTGTCAGTGATACTAATTTATTTTCAAGTTCTGTCTAATGTCTACATTGGAGTTTGCATTGAATGATGGGTTGATAATGCTATTACCTTCTGCTATTAGACTTTAGTCACAATCCTTGTGGTGTTTCTGTCATGTTTTTGTCCTTAGTTGCTATTTCAAATTTCCTACACAACTAGTTCAATAAATTTGCAATAGTTTGGAAGTTTAGTCTATTAGGCTACCAATTTTATAACATCCCTGTGGACCAACCCTAAAGTGTTACGACGAAAGCCGTATGCTTGTGGTTTAAAACATTATTTTTACAAAAATCACAACAAGTTTTTGGTATCGTTACCGGGGATGAGTTTGTGAAATTAGATTGTGTTGAGTTGTAGTTGAATCATTTGAGTCGTTCTTATTTCTTTTTGTACTTTTTAATTTCAATTTTTAGGGTGTGCTTATTTAGTTTAGGCCCACTTCTTTTCATGGATAAATCAATCAACCCACTTCTTCTCACTTCTTCCCACTATTTTCTACTATTTCCCGCTTCCTCCAACTCCTATCCACTCTTACGCACTCTTGCCCACACCTTAAAATAAGTACCACTCATTCCCACTCTTACCTACTTTCACCTACTTTTATTATGATTTTCATTGTTAATATCAATAACTGATATCGTTGGAATTATTATTGTTAATTATGAGTAATGTTAATATTAATTATTGTTATTATAATTAATTATTAAATTATTATTAATTAATCACTATTGTTAGTTATTATGATCAATCATTATACTATGATTACTCATTTATTATTAATTAATTATTAAATAATAGTTATTAATATTAATACTTTTTATTAATCATTATTATTAATACTATGAACAAGTATTATCATTCTTAATATTCTTAGTTATTATTTTTATTGATATTTGTGATTAATAATTAGCAATTTTTTAATTACTAATATTAATATTACTTATTATTATTTACAGTAATAATAATAATTATTATTGCCATAAATAGTTATTATTATTGTAATTATTACTAATTTTCACAAATAATAATTATAATAATAATAACAATTAAGTATTATTGATTATTGACACTAACATCAATATTAAAAACTATTACTAGTATTAGTAATTATTATGATAACAACTATTAATATTAATAAGAATTATTATTGTAATTATAATTGTTAATTATTATTAATATTAAAATTTTTTGTTATTTTTTATTATTTTCATTCTTAATTAATAATTATAATTATTATAAAAATAATTAATAATTAATACTATTAATTATTATTAAATAATAATATTATTAACAACCTTTTTTTTAAATATTAACATTAATAATGACTGTTGTTATTAGCAGTAATGATAATAAGCATTATTAATATTAATATTAATTATTATTGTAATTATCACTAATAATAGTAATTTTTGTCACAATAGTTATAATGATAATAATCGTTGTTATTATCAAAATTGGCTATAATAATTACTATAGCTGTTAATATTACTTTTAATATAATATTAAGAAGTTACTACGATTATTATTATTTTAATTGGAGTAATTGCAATTAATTATTAAATTTAAATTAATCAATAATTGTTATTAAAACAATAATTATTTTTAATTATTAGTTATTTTGACTTTTAATTATTATCAACTAATAGTAACTTCATTACTAATTATCCAAAATATTAAAAAAATAATAATTGATTATTATTAATTAATTAAATTATTAAATAATAATTACTGACATTAATAATTATTAACATCAATTATTATTATTAATAATATTAATAAATATACTTATTATTATCCCTAATATTGTTAATTATTAATTTAAATATTACCAATTATTATTAATTTTATTAATTATTAATTGTTATTGTTTTTATTATTCATTAATATAAAAAAATAACAAATTGTTTATGTTAACATTGCCATTAATATTAGCAATTATTATTGATATTAATAATTATTACAATAATTGTTATTGGTAATATTGTTAAATATTATTGTAAATATTACTAATATTCATTAATAATAATAACTATTATAACAATTGTAATTAAAATAATAATTATAATCATTATGAATATTAATTTGAGTAGTAATGATTATTTTTATTAATATTAACATTTATCATGACTACTATTGACTTTAATTAAGGTTGTAACTATTGTTATTATTGCTATAATTATTATTATTGAATATATTATTTTTATAATTAATTTATAATCATTATTATTATAATAATTGTTACAAATTAATAATAATATTAATAGTAATTATTTTTAATATTCAAAATATTATTTATTATTATTTGTTAATAATAATTAATTATTTTTTAAATAATCATTATTAATATGAATTAATATTATTATTAATAATGTAAATAAGAATATTTATTATTCTTCTTAATGTCATTAATTATTATTTTTAGGATAAATATTTATTCATAATATTAGTAATTAGTATTTTTATTATTATTAGTATTAATATTAATTATCTTGTTTGTTATCAAAGTTAATGATAATAATTAATATTAATTATAATTATTATTATACTTGTTGCTAATATTCATTAATAATAATAATAGTAGTAGTAGTAGTAATAATATTAATAATAATAATAACAATAATAGTAATAATCATCATCATCATCATCGTCGTCGTCGTCATCATCATCATCATCATCATTCCGATAAGTATCATTGTAATAGTAACTATTAATGTTAATAATTAACAAAAATTGGTACTATTACTATTACTATAAATATTATTAATAATAATTATTATTAAAACTAATAATTATTGTGATTGTTTATTAATTGTTAATAGCAATAAGAATTAATATCAAAATTACTGGTGTTAAATGTTGGTATTAATATTAATAATTATTATTAATGATTCATTATTATTTTTATTGTTAATTAACAATTTGTTATTATAATAATTTATTGATTATTGTTATTATTAATTATTACTAATTGTTAAAAGTATAATAGTAATTATTTTTATAATGATAACTATTGATATCATGATTGTTTAATTATTTAATTATTAATTAATAATAATTATTATTTATTGTTATAATTAATAATGGTTATAATAATGGTTGCTATTCCTAATACTTTTAATTATTATTTTTATTATAATTAATTATTATTAGTATTAATGATTAGTTATTTTTATTATTATCAATGTTAATATTAATAATTATTATTATTTGTAGTGATAATAATAATTATTATTGTTAATATCAATAGTAATTATTATTTTTATTATTACTAATATTCATTTCTAGAGATAATTGGTATTATAATAATAATAATAAATATTACTATTAACTTTAATAATCAATAATACCTTTTAATATTAATATTATTTTAGTTGTTAATATTAATATTAATGATTATTATTGTTATTGACATTAATTATAATTATTATTATAGTTATTATTTTTAATTGATAATGATTATTATTATGATTAATTATATTTTTATTACTAATTAATAATAATAATTATTATTATTAATTATATTACAGAAATTGTTAAGATTATAAATATTAATACTCCCACTCATTCCCACTCCCACATCCAACAAACCACTCCTGTCCTACTCCTACACACTCTCACCTGTTTCCTGCTCCTTTTCACTCCCACCCATTCTACAACTGCGATGTACCTACTAAAAGAATAGGGCTGAGTGATTATTTGTTGCTAGAAAAAAATCAGATCTAATAATTTTAGGCTGAGTGCAGGTCAGAATAGAAGGAGAAAAGAAATTCATCAAGTGCATATTTTTACATATTTTCTAGTTTTGTTTTAATTTTTCAAAGCTATTCTGGTACTTATTTTTTTTGTTCTGATATTTTTATTGGATTCTCCATGAGTTTTAAAGTCTAATTTGAATTTTTGTAGAATTTTTAGGCATTTTTGAAATTTTCTATGATTTTTAGAAATATTTTTCTAGTGTGAATTTTCTGCACTATTTAGGGATAGGAAAAAATTGAAAAAAATATATTCATGTTCGTTATAATTGTGCTAAATTTTTTGTATATAGTGTTATGATTTTAGAGTTTATTTTCTTTTTTAATTTAATTTTTTTAGCTTTTACTTGGTTAGGTTTTAGTTTATTTTCTGTTTGCTTTTTTGTGTTATTTTAGGATTAGTTTATTTCATGCTTTTGGTTTGTGTGCAAAAACAAAATAAAAAAATCCAAAAATCCAAAAAAAAAAAATTAGAAAAAGAAAAAGACCAACAATACTTTTGTGAGGATGTGGGATTTGCATGACTGGTTCGGTTGGAGGCCCTGCAAGCAAAAGATTTGTTAAAAGTGAATCCAACCCTAACCTAGAACTCAAACCTGCCAAGCCTGAACCTGAAGTGCAAGAAATGGCACAAGAGAGATCTTAGAGCGATATTTTCTATCCTTCTAGGACCGCTTTGCCATCATGTTTTAATATGACTGACCTTGAACCTAATGTGACCTTCTAGTTGAAACCTCATTATACTTAAATCCTCCCTAATTAAATTCACAGGTTTAGAGGATGCATATTTGTTTTTGAGGAAATTTGAAGAAGTGTGCTCTATGATGCATTTCCCTAATATTTCTATTGATGTTGTCCGAGTAAAATTAATTCCTTTTGCTTTGAAAGACTCTACTAAACAATGGATGTATAGTTTCATTGCTAATTTTGTTACTTCTTGGAATGATTTTATTAAATTGTTCTTAAGAAAATATTTTCCTAGTGTCAAGACTGTTAAGCTAAGAAATAAAATTAATCAATTTGTGCAACTAGAATGGGAATTATTTTGGGACTACTTGGATAGGTTTAAAAATTTGTTGTCCTAGTGTTCTCATCATGGTTTAGACCAAGCATATTTGTGCCAAATTATTTATGAAGGACTTGACTAACAGATCAGAACCATGTTAGAGTCCATGCATATGTGTCAGGGTGTCTTTCTTTCTAAGAGCGCCATTGCTGCTTGAGAGCTTCTAGAGGACTAAGCTGAGAAGGCCATGCAGTGGGAAACCATTAGAGATGGCAGTCTAAGTTCTAGGCTTGCTAAGGGTGGGCTGCATTATGTTTCTGATGTGAGTCATTTAGAGTCTAAGAATGCGATTTTAGAGAACATGTTGAAAGGGTTGTCTCCCTAGACTCCCTAGATTTCTCAGACTTTTATAGTGTCTTATTCTCACTGTTAGCCTTAGATCATTCATTGAGTGCATGTCCTTATTTTTCTCACCAGTTTTCAACTGGATAGGACCAACTGAGTACAACCTCTTAGAGACCTTAGAATGACGCATTTTACCCTTACTACAATCCAGGATGGAGAAATCACCCTAAATTTTCTTGGAGTAGTGGAACAAATGTTGTGGTTCTTAACCCCTAGCCTAGAGTGTTTCCTCGAAACAACTCCCAACCTATCTCCCATCCCTCAAACACTTTTCAGAGACTACCTTTTCTAGGTGTGTCCAATGCACCTAGACCTCCAGCTCCTGTGGCTCAAGTTTAACTTTCTGCTGGTTATATTAATATTGATAAGATTGAGAGGAGAATTAATAATAATATGGAGAGAATAATTAATGCTAATACAGAAAAAATGATGAGAATGATGACTGAATAGTTTTCCTAATTAGTATCATCTTCTAGGAAGCTAGGTACTTTTCCTAATCGGCCTGAGGTGAACCCTACAAGTACAGGTCATGTCTCATCTTCTTCTAGTGTAAACCCTAATGAGCCTATGAGGAAAGTGAATGTAATCATATCTCTTAGATATAGTCGAGAGATTGATAATCAAGTAGGAAATGCTAATGAACCTTACAAGTATGCTCATAGTTTCTTCCAAAATTCTTCTCCCTCTTCTTGTTCTCCAGAAATTGGTCCATCTAGTAAGTCAAGGGATGCTACTGACGGTCTCCCCAGTGATTATGTTAATCCTCTACCATCTAAGTTACCTTTTGATAAACAGGAACCTAAGGAGAAACATTCTACTGCTTTAGTAGATCCTTCATCTCCTAACGATTCTTTTTGTATCCTTCTGCTGAAAGAGTTTATAAACATTTGCCTCATTTTCCCCATAAGCTGAGAAAGAAATATCAAGCTCAACAAATGTGAAAGACCTTCTCTCAAGTCAAAATTAACATTCTATTACTCAATGCTATTTAACAGATGCTTCCATATGCTAGGTTTTTAAAGGATTTGTGTACTGTCAAAAAGTCACTAGGGTCCCTAAGCAGGCTTTCTTAGCCTCTGGCACTAGTTCCATCTTTCTCACCATATCCCAATGAAGTATAAGGACTGCAGTTACCCTACTATTTCTATAGTCATAGGGGACCAGCTTAATCATAGAGCTATGCTTGACTTAAGGGCCAGTGTCAATTTGATAACCTTCACTGAATATGAGAGGCTAGAGTTAGGTGAGATGAAACCTATCAAGATAGTCATCTAGCTAGCTGATAGATTGACTAGATTGCCTTGGGGCATAGTTAAGGATATGCTAATTAGAGCAGGTGAATTTATCTACCTAGTAGACTTTTTTGTGATTGAAACTGAGAAGGTGGCTAACACTACTAGCCAAGTCCCTATGATTCTAGGGCTTCCTTTCTTGACCGCTGCTAATGCCCTGGTTAATTATAGAAATGGCATGATGAGACTGTCTTTTGATAACATATCCTTGAAACTGAATATACTTAATTTGCAAAGACACCATCTGATTTTGATGATATGAATTTTTCTACTCTTAACTGGATAGAAGATTCTGTGTTTAATGATGATGTTGATGACATGTTTCTATTGAATATGAGTCTTTTCTTATTGATGATGAGCCTCAAGTTGATTGTCCAGTTATATGCTCTTTGCTAGCTCTTCAGCCTCTTAATTTGGGTATTGTAAAATTTTAGCTTTCATTAGTTGTCAATGATACTAATTTATTTTCAAGTTCTGTCTGATGTCTACTTTAAAGCTTGCATTGAATGATTGGATGATAATGTTATTACCTTTTGCTATTAAACCTTAGTCATAATCCTTATGGTGTTTATGTCTTATGTTTTCCTTAGCTGCTATTTCAAATTTCCTACACAACTAGTTCAATAAATTTGCAATAGCTTATTTTAGCATAGGAAAGTTAGTCTATTAGCTACCTAATTTTATAATACCCACTTTCGAGTTTGCTTCTGAATCTGTTTCCCCTCTTACTGCTCTTAAATTCAAACCTCTTCCTGACTATCTTAAGTACCCATTCCTAGGACCTGATGAATCTTGACCTGTCATTATTGCTTTTTACTTAGAATGGGACCAAGAGGACAAATTGATTACCTTACTTAGAGAGAACGAGGATGCTATAGGTTTGACTTTAGGGGGTATCAAGGGAATTACTCCCTCCATTGTGCAGCATAGAATTCACTTGGAGGACTATGCTAAGCCTTCCTAAGACTATCAAAGTTGTTTGAACCCGACTTTACAGGTAGTAGTTAGGAAGAAGGTACTTAAGTGGTTAGACCATAGGATTATCTATCCTATTTCTGTTAGTGAGTCGATTAGTCCTACTCAAGTTGTTCATAAGAAGACAGGTATTACCGTGATCAGGAATGATAAAAATGAGTTAGTTCCCACTCGAGTCCAACCTGGACGACTTGTTTATATTGACTATAAAAAATTGAATGCTGCCACCAAGAAAGACCATTTTTTCCTTCCCTTCCTTGACTAGATTTTAGAGAGGTTGGCTAGACATTCATCATATTACTTTTTAAATAGACATTCTAGCTGCACTCAGATCTCTATTGCTCCTAAGGATCAGGAGAAGACTACTTTTACTTGTCCGTTTGGGACATATGCCTTTAGAATAATTTCTTTTGGACTATTAATGCCCGTCCTACCTTTCGGATGTGCATGATTTCTATTTTTTCAGATTCAGTTGAGCTGTGCATGGAAATTTTTATGGATGACTTCTCTATATTTGGGTCTTCCTTTGATGATTGTCTATCTAATCTGAGAAAAGTTTTACAAAAGTGTAGGGAGAAAAACTTAACTTTGAACTGAGAGAAATGTCTTTTCATTATTAAAAGGGGGATAGTCTTGGGCAACATTATTTTTAGAGATGGAATTGAAGTAAATAAGGTTAAGAGTGATTTGATTGTTAACCTTTCCCCTCCCACCTGTGTGAAAGAGGTGAGGTCTTTTCTTAGACATACTGGCTTCTATCGTCATTTTATCAAGGACTTTAGTGAGATAGCTAAGGCTTTGGCTAACTTTTTAGGTAAGAATGTGTCATTCCACTTGTCTGAGGAGTGTTTTGTAGCATTTACTAAGTTTAAGGAAGCATTAACCTCTGCTCCCATTCTTCATCCTCCTACCAGGGGAGACCCCTTTGAATTAATGCATGATGCATCTAACTATGCTGTTGGGGTTGTTTTAAGGCAACGTGTTGATAAGAAGTCTCATGTCATTTATATGCAAGTCACATTTTGCATGATGTCCAACTAAATTATGTTGTTACCTAAAAAGAATTCTTGAATGTTATATTTGGTTTTGAGAAGTTTAGATGTTACTTCATTGGGTTTCATATGGTTGTTTATACTGATCAGTCTTCCCTTAAGCACCTTCTTTCTAAGAAGGATGTTAAGCTCATTTGAGAAGTTAGGATTTTATTTTCTTTTTCTAGGATTTTAGTTTTATTTTACTTGAGAACGAGCAAAATTTAGGTGCGGGGGTATTTGTTCAAACCAAAATTATAAAGTTTTATACTCTTTTGTTATCTAATATTTGCTTAAAATAAATTATTAAATTAGGATATTAATTGGTTTTTGTTTATTTTGTAGAAAAATGAAAAATTTGAAAAAAAGTGAATAAGATGCTCAAATTGCCTGGTATTGGATCAAGGGGGGAAAAAAGAAGAGAAGACAGATCGGCTCAGCTTCACCTAAGCCGAGATTACTCCCTCCCCATTCTCTCTTTCGCGGGCCAGACTTGCCAGCTCACGACCCATCTGCGCCTCACTAGAGTCTGTCCTTCGTCCTTCTCCATCATTTTAGGCTCATACCTCCTCTTTATTTCCCTAACAAGGCCCACGCATAATCCGTCTTTATTTCTATATCCCGCGGGCATATCGTTTGTTGCCTCTCGCAGCCTAGCTTGTTGGCCTTCCTCCTCCTCTCCCTTTAATCTTCTCTCTCTTCGTTTGCTTCGTTCCCTAATCAAACCAGAAACCCGAGATGTTTAGCCCCTGCTATTGCTTTCGCTTCTTCATCATTCCTTCTTCTACCATATCTAACACCATCTCACTTAATTTATCTTCTCTTTATCTCTCCTCTTCATTCATCATCATTCAACATCATCATCCCTCTCTCCATCTAATGGGCATTGAAGGCAGGCTATCAAACATTTCAGCAGTTACAAGAGTTAGGGCAAGACCTTTATGTGATTAATTACAACAATTAAGAGTTCAAGTTGTGTTTTTTGGGCTTAAAAGGAGGCACTAATGTGGAATGAAGGGGTCAAGTAGTAGTAGAGTAGCAGTTCTTCATTTTTCTTCTTGCTTTTGTTTTTCTAGTTTTAGATACACTACAGTAGATCTCCAAATTCAGTGTAAATTGCTTCTAGGTTGTTGAATTGGAATTGAACTTTTTAAATTTGGGATTGGAATAATATTCAATCTGGGCTCAAGTTTCATGTATTTCGTTGAATTCGAACTGATTTCTTCTCTGCTTTGATTTTGTATATTACAGTTATAAGTTTGGTTATTTGGGCATCTGGGTTTGTCCACCGTGTGTGAAGACTAGTCTGAGTTCTGCTCTTCCCAGTTCTTTAACTATTCTCTGTGGCTTTTGGTGTTTGACTTTGAGGCTCAAGTGGGTTGTCTTGTTTCGTGCTCTTTGCCAGCTGTTCAACCTCTTAATTTGGGTATTGCAAAATTTTGCCTTCCATTAGTTGTCAATCATACTGATTTATTTTTAACTTCTGTTTGATGTCTACTTTGCAGTTTGCACTGAATGATGGGCTGATAATGCTATTACCTTCCGCTATTAGACTTTAGTGACAATCCTTGTGGGGTTTACGTCTTGTGTTTTCCATAATTGCTATTTCGAATTTCCTATACAACTAGTTCAGTAAATTTGCAATAGTTTATTTAAGCATAGAAAATTTAGTCTACTAGGCTACCCAACTTCATAACATCCCTGTGGACCAACCCTCAAGTGCTATGACGAAAGTCGTACGCTTGCGGTTTAAAATTTTATCTTTATGAAAATCACAATAGGAAACAAGGCTCACAATTGAGGATATAGTTCATGATCTAGAAACATATATTACAAGTTTTACTGAAAATAAAACTCATTTAGAACACATAAGTCACCTGGCAAAAAGATATACTATGATTTTTTATGAAAATAAAGCTAAATTACAATAAATAATGCTCATCTAGCTACAATTGAGAATAATTCATGATCAACGAACATTTTTATAATGGTCACCACAAATAGATCAATTGATCACCAAAAATAATTCTATTGATCATTAAAGCTAGAATTGATCACTCAGTATAATTATAAACACAAACATATATTATAAATTCTGTTGAAAACAAAGATCAACAATAATAAATAAAGTTCACCTAACTACAATTGAGGATATAGTTTTGATCAATGAACATATTTGTAATGCTCACCATAAATACTTTAGTTGGTCACTAAAAGTAAATCTATTGATACTAAGTAAGTTGTTGGTAAAATTATATATATGATGATTTTAGATGAAAATAAAGCTCAATTACAACAAATAAGGCTGACCTCGATACAATTGAAGATATAGTTTTTGATTAACAAATATATTTATATTTGTCACCATAACTAGATCAGTTGATCACTAACAATAATTCTAATAATTCTTAAAAATAAATCTATTGATCACTAACTATAATTATAAATGCAAGCATATATTATAAATTTTACTAAAAACAAAACTCAATTTAAACAGCATAAAATAAAGAACATCCAAGTGTAGGTAATAAGTAGTCACCATTTGCATCAATAAATTTAAATCATTTGAATAACACACACCTACTGGTTCGGGATACTGGATAATAGTAGTCATGGATGACAATAGTAATGACCTAAAAGGCATAAAAAGGAAGAATTGCTTATGATGTCACTACCGGAAAAATGTATAACTTCTAACTCTGCTATGCATGGAAGTTGTGTACACAGTCAACAAGCACATAACCCCAATTAGTCACACAAAGGTTCATCTACAATACCATCGCATTCACATTAAATATAAACAACAATTGTAGGCACAAGAAAACACACCATCGATGATGAAAAAAGCACTAGAAGAGAAAGAAATACAAGAAAGATAGAAGAACTGAAGAAACCGATTATCTATATGCCAATATAAGGTTTTATAATTATATACCAGTCAAGTCATTCGAACACCTATTAGAATGCTAATCTATCAATATATGTGAAAAAATACATTAAAAAAGGGCAGCCCGGTGCACAAGCATCCCGCGTTCACACAGGGTCCGGGGAAGGGCCGCACCTCAAGGGGTGAATTGTAGGCAACGCAACCTGACTTTGTCAGTGGCTGATTCCATGGCTCGAACCTGTGACCTTTTGGTCACACGGAGACAACCTTACCATTGCTCCAAGGCTCCCCTTCAAAATTTGTGAAATAAATACATTAAAAGTGAGTTAAAATTTGAAATTATAAGAATAAAACAAAAACACAAGTACTTGATTCTACACTAAACAAATTTCAGAGTAAGAGCATGAAATATTAGTGAGAACTCATCACATTATGCAAACAAGTTAACAATCAAATCCAAAGCCTTGAGTACAGACCAAATTTGGTAATGAATTTAGCAACAATGAGCAAATTGTTCGAAATGAAATGAAATCCTTATGACCCTACCTAATTCCAGGGAGAAAGAGAGTAGGTTAGAAAGAGAGTGAGCTAGAAAAAACAATGAAGCAAAACGCGACTCCCATGATTAAAAAAAAAATTACGAAGCTTGGCCCTCTCCTCTCTCTCTCCCCCACGTCCCTCTCCTCCCTCTTACGCCCATGACTCCCACTATCTCCTCTCTCGCACGCCGTCTCTATCTCTCCCTCCTGTGAGCAGCCGACCACTGCCGCCACCATTCTCTCTCTCGTTCTCCATCCTGTCTTTGTTCTCTTGGTAAGTATTTCAAACTCTAGCCTAAAGTGTTGGATTTTTCATTGTTTCTTCCTCAAAAAAATCCTTAAACTTGGCCATAGAATTGATGGTTGCACACACCTATGGTTTTTTTTTTTAAAAAAAGATTTGAACTCTTGGCGGGAGAACTAAAACACCCTAGCATTTTCCTTTCCGACGTTCTTCACTTCAAGGTAGAATATTCGTTTTTCCTTTTATGGCTTGGATGGTTTGATTGTTTTTACAAATTAAGAATAATGGTATTATTAAATAAAAGGATTGCATTAATTATTTTGGGAGGTTTGGGTCAAATTATGGAGGGAAAGAAGGGTAAATGTTGTGTTACCGCCACTGTTGGGATGCACAGAAAATTGTTTGAATTTGTGGACTTACTGGCAATAATTAGGATCCCTAAAAATTATGGAAAGATTTATAATGGTATAACTGGAAGTCCTCTAACCAGGAAAGTTTGAATTTCAGGAATCGAAATTAAAACGAACAAGTTATCTCCAAAATACTGGGACCGCGTAAAACTGACTATAACTAGGATAGTTTGAAAATTTGTTGAAATTCGAACTAGTTAGACTCAAATTTTATTAATGGTCATGACAGGAAAGTTGTAATGCACAGATTGGCTTTCCAGAATGGGTTTAATCTTAAAATGTTAACATCAGGAGTGAAAGTTATGGTCCCAAGAAGTTGGGGGTAAGTTTGGAATAAAACTGGAAAGCTCACAGCAGCAGCTGGTGCATAGTTTTTAATATTTATATCTTTTTAAAAAATTATTTGAGGGCTGAAATTGGTTGTTAGGGTAAGATGATGTTTGGGAATTTTTTTGGGTATAGCGGGCTCATAGAGTGTGGGGTTAAGAGTTGGAGCTAATAGAATACTATTGTGGGAAATTATTTTAGGCTAAACTAGCGTTCCAGGCTCAAGCGTAGGCGACGTGTTCTAACACATAACAATCATGCCCTAACTTCCTCGAATATCCCTTGGAAACATGACCTGTGAGTATACTTGAAAGGTGTTTGAATGTGTTTTGAATTGATGTTTGGGGGATCTTACCCGGGTAAATGTGTGATGAGGTCTTACCATGATTTTTACCAAAGTGATTGTTCAACTGGTCACTGCATGAGTTTATGTTGAATGTTTTCATTGTGAAAAGAATAATGAAATGTTTCTGAATCAGAATGGATCAGGTTGGGCTAAATTCTGGTTAAAGATCGATATTATTTGTGAATATATAAGTAACTGAATAAATGGGCGGGACTGAGCAGTTATGCTCATGTGTTGTTTGAAGGCCATTAGCCTTCCCTGGATAAAAGTGCATGCATGTGAGTGGCCACATGCCACCTTGTGGATGGACATGGGCCAGGCTTTCGATAACCATCCAAATTGACGGTAGGCTAGGATATGGTTTAGTGGTCGCGTTAAACCTAAATGCAGGCCATGAGACCCTGTGAGGTTGCTTGCCCCTGTTATCCTGAAATCGAATAAGTGGGACTTGGATTGTTATATGTTCATGTCGAGAATGCGTAAGTGCTTTGAACTTCTCGTGTATGTCCCCCACCCCTAAAATGGTTTGAAATAAATTTGTGTGCGTGTTTTGACTATTAGGTGTGGTTGTTATTGAGTCTATCTCACTTTTTCAAATGTTTTGTTTTCAAGTGAAGTGCATGAGCATGGGGATGAGAACCCGATGTAGAGCAAGGCGTCATTACCTAAGATTTAGTTGAAATGAATGAATTTCAGATTAAGCTTGTTTTAGTGTTTGTTGTTCAGATCAGACATTGATGTAGTTGTCACCAGGATGTGCACTTATGCTTTGTTTTGAGAATAAATTTGCATTAATATTTTTGGTTGATACTCAGCCTGGTATTTTCAAGGAGGAAATGCGATGGTAACACCACATTTAGGTTTTTCACTACCACGTAGGTTAATAATAGTACATAAGAAGGGATTAGAAAATTAGGGTGTTATAAAGTGATATCAGAGACCAGGTTGACTGACCTGAAGGCTCGCCTAAAATATTGTAATCATAAGAAAAAAAATCAAAACCTGTAGACCTAAGGACTATATGGAGCATGAGTGTAGGATGGGAAGAGGGGCATGTCAGCATGTGATTACTTGCTTGTGAATCTATGTCTGATTTGGACTTATTAATGTATAAGATGAATGGGTGACGCCGTATGGCATTACAAGATTAATGAGCTCCACCTAAGACTAGATTGTTCAGTTTCTACAATAGGTGTTGCTTGTGCAACTAGGAATCTATGAGAATGGACATAGAAGGGCTAGTAGACCATCTAATAGATGTGGGCCCCTACGATCGACCTCCTACCCCTGATACTGAGGATGAGATCCCACCACCCCCAGTGGGGGAAGATACTGAAAAGGAAGAGTCTGTAGGGGAAACAAGCTTGTAGATGGGGAGGAGAAACTGCGAGAGGAACCTATTGAGGAGGGAGACCCTACAGAGGAACCCAAAGGAGGAGGAGCCCTAAAAAGCCCCTATGGAAAAGGAAGACCCAAAAGAGGACCCTGAGGAAGAGCCCTTAGAAGAAGATGATTTCGAGGAAGATCATCTAGTAGAGGAAGACCTGGAAGAGGACTCCATTGAGGAAGAACCCAAGTCTGAAGTTATCCACTGAAAGCGGGGAAGATGTGGTAGGATATGTTTGGGTACCTGCCCAATTAACACCCCTGAGCAGTAGATGCTAGAATTTGCTGGAAATTAGGGTCTTGCTTGTGAAGACTATACTTTTTTTATCTTTTCTTTTTGCCAACAAGTATGAACTATAAAATTTTGTTAAAGTGCTTATGTAATGATGGTACATGGATACAACTGTTTGTTATGATTGGCTAAGAATTGTGAACTTACGTTATATATGTGTTTATATGTGAATGTCGTTATTGTCAATGAGATGTGTATGGGACATATGAATGTGAGACTGGGCCAGGTGAGCATGGCAAGTGAATGCGACTGGGAACAAGACTGTATGTTTGTTGTATATAATAATGTGGCATAAGATGCCTTACTAAACTATAGTAGCATGTGTGTCATGAACTATTAGGGAAGTAACTAAACTCGGCTTGTTTCCCAAGCAGGATGTCGGGGAACAATAGTGAATCTCAGACTGAGCCCTACCCCACTCCAAGATCCATGTGAACCTGGACATCCCTATAGCTAGTCTGAGGGAACGACTAGAAGCTCTCTGCCCTAGGAATGGGAATGGGTCTTATAGCCAAATCGACGAAACCAACCCGCCTACGGAGCAGACCTTACCAATCTTATACTGTTGGAGCCGCTGCAGAAACAAAGGGAACAGGTACAGTGGCAGAATGAACACTTGTAGAAAATGATCGAGGCCAAAGAGAAAAAAGTCTAAGGAGGAAAACTCCCATATGTTTAAGAAACTCGCTAGTCATAACCCACCGGTCTACGATGGCGCTCCCAACCCCAACGCCTTTGAGGATTGGATTTGGGGTATGGAGAAGCTATTCGACTCCCTCAAATGCCTTGAGGAATGGAGGGTAGGATTTACGGTATTCTATCTTAAGGACAAAGCCGACCTCTGATGGGCGACTGTGCGAGAGAGACAGTATGAGCCTGGGTTCAATTTTAAAAGATTCAAGAAGCTGATTAAAAGACCACTTCTACTGTGTGCCCCTTCAGAAGACCAAGAATGATTTCAAGCAACTATAACAAGGGGGGATAAGCATGTTAGAGTATGCCTCCAAATTCATGGAACTCTCCCGTTTCACCTATGCCTTTGTAGCTGATGAGAAACTGCAGATGAATTGAGGCTGGGCTCAATCCAAACATTAAAGAGAGGATGTCTGTGCATCAGCACATTTCTTACGAGGATCTATATGACACCACGGTGAACATGGAAAAGGCAATGAAAAAGAGGAATAACTATTACAATGATCAGTGCTTGAACCAAAGGAAGGGGGATCAGTGAGAAAACTTCCTCTCTCAAGGCTCATATAAGAGGCCTCCCAGGAACCACTATCACAACAACAATACACGTGGAGGCCAGCAAACCGACAATCGGCCTAGGGTGACCTGTAATGCCTGTGGCAAGCCAGGACATTACGCCTAGGAATGCCCCATAGTTGAGAGGTGCTACCGCTATAGGAGTCCTCAGCACCAGGTGCGGGATTGCCCACATCCTAGCCATCAGGGCCATTAGGGACAGTAGCCCCAGCAGCACTGCAAGAATAAGGGTGGGTAGTCAGCCAACTCAAACCATCAAGCTTGAGCACCTCAGCAGAACTAGGTGAGACCCCCAATCAACCACCGTAAAACACTGAGGGCAGAATTTATGTCATGTGTAGGGACAAAGCAGAGGATTCCCTAAATGTGGTGACTGCTACATTCTCTATCCAAGCTCAATTGATAAATGCCTGGTTTAATTTTGGGGCTACACATTCATTTATTTCTGTCAAGTTGGTCGAGACATTATGGTTAGTTCTAACCCATAAACCCCCTCCACTGTCTGTGACTCTCCCTGATGGAAAGACCGTGAAATGTAATAAACTGTTTGAGGACTTCCCTGTTTAGATGTATGAACATGAGTTTCTAGTGGACCTATATAAGTTTGAGTTGACTGATTTCGGTGTCATTTTGAGAATGGATTGGTTAGCAAAGTATCAGGCCCAAACAAATTGTTTAAAACAAAGAATCACCCTAAGGGGGCCCAATGGAAAAAAAATAGTTCACAAAGGGAAGGTCTCGAACAGTGGAGTGAAACTTATCACCACAATGAAAGCCCACAAGCTACTAGGATAAGGATGCAAAGGATTCGTTTGCAATGTAGTGGAAACTGAGGCTACTGAACTATCTCTTTAGGACATTCTAGTAGTTCGATAATTCCTAGATGTTTTCTTGGAGGAGATCCCCGGCATGCCACCCCTTGGGAAGGTAGAATTCTGCATTGATTTAGTAGCAGGCGCAACCCATATCTTCAAAGCACCTTATCGGATGACACCAGCAGAACTTAAGGAGTTAAAGACTCAACTTGATGAGCTGTTAGAAAAGGGTTATATCCTGCCCAGTACGTCTCCATGGGAGCCTCGATGTTGTTCGTGAAAAAGTATGATGGAACCCTGAGATTGTGCATAGATTATAGAGAGTTAAATAAAATAACGATCAAGAACTGCTACCCTTTGCCCAGGATAGATGTTCTTTTTGACCAACTTAGAAGTGCGAGGACCTTCTCTAAGGTAGACCTTTGTTCGGGCTATCACCAATTTCGGATCAAGGAAAAGGACATACCTAAGACTATATTCCGCACCTGATATGGTCATTATGAATTTGTAGTAATGCCTTTTAGGCTTACAAATGTCCCAACGGTATTTATGGATCTCATGAATAGGGTCTTTAAAACTTACTTGAAATAGTTTATAGTAGTGTTCATAGATGATATACTAACCTATTTGAGGACCCCAGAAGAACATATCCACCATTTGAGGATCGTCTTAGAGCACTAAAAGAGAATGAGTTGTATACAAAGCTAAAAAAGTGCAAGTTTTGGCTAGGTCATGTGGTATTGTTGGGCGTGTAGTGTCTCATGAGGGAGTATCTGTGGATCCCCAGGAGATAGAGGGCATAACAAAGTGGCCAAGGCCTAAGAATGCGATAGAGGCGAAAAGCTTCTTGGGTTTGGTAGGGTACTATCATAGGTTTGTTCAAAACTTCTCAAAGATTGCCACACTTCTCACTAGTCTAACACAGAAGGTTACGAAGTATGAGTGAACAGACTGGTGCAAGGAAGCTTTCCAAGAATTTAAGAAAAGGTTAACCAGTGCGCCTATATTGCCCTTACCCACCAATGACAGAACTTCTAGTGTATAGTGACGCGTCCAAAAATGGATTGGGGTGTGTGCTCATGCAAGATGGCCGTGTCATAGCCTATGCCTCGTGACAACTAAAGACTCATGAGTGGAACTATCCGAGTTATGACTTAGAGCTCGCAACAGTAGTGTTTGCGCAGAAAATTTGGAGACATTACTTGTACGGGGTACACTGCGAGATCTTCACTGATCACTAGAGTCTGAAATATTTATTCTAACAAAAGGACCTGAACCTAAGACAGACAAGTTCGTTAGAATTCCTTAAGGACTATGATATAAACTTCTAATATCACCCTAGAAAGGCAAATTAGTAGCGGATGCATTAAGTCATAGGCCACACCTAACTCTTAATAGCTTAGTACTAGCTAAGGATTTGTGCGAGGATTTTAAAAAACTGGAGATCAATATGGTGACAAAGGAAATCAGATTTATACTATATACCATGGAGGTACAACCTACCCTCATTGAGGAAATTCGAGCCATTCAGAGCACGGGCCTCCAGTTGGATAGGATCAAGACGGAAGTGTCAGCAGGAAAGGCACATGGCTTCGTGATTCACGAAGATGGGACACTGAGGTTCTAGAATCGAATATGCATTCCTAACATAGAGGAACTCAAGAGGAAAATCCTAGATGAAGGATACAACACCCCACATTCTGTTCACCCTGGTGAGAACAAGTTATATAAAGACTTGAAATGAACTTTTTGGAGCAATATGAAACAAAAAGTGGCGGACTATATGGCAAAATATCTAACATATCAGCAAGTAAAAGCAGAGCACCAAAGGCCTCCATGACTCTTATAACCCTTGGAAATTCCCGAGTAGAAGTCGGACTCGGTCTGCATGGACTTTTTAGTAGGCTTACAACCCACCCAGAGGAAGAACAACACGATATGGGTCATCGTGGATCGACTCACGAGGACGGCTCATTTCATAGCCATGAAAATGCATGGACCTTAGACCAATTGGCCCGAGCCTACCTAGAGGAGATAATACGATTGCATGATGTGCCAAGCTCTATAATGTCAGACCGGGACACTAGATTCCAATCGGGATTCTGGCAGAAGCTGTGGGAGGTGTTCGGGATGTTGTTACGTTTTTGTACAACCTTTCGCCTAGCCACGGATGGGCAGACTGAGAGGACAATTCAAATCCTAGAAGATATGCTACGAGCATGCGTGTTGGACTTTAAACAAGCTTAGGATGAGCAATTAGTGTTGGTCTAGTTCTCCCATAATAACAATTATCATGCCAGCATTGGGATGACCCCGTACGAAGTGCTGTATGGTTGGCGGTGTAGAACCCATTGTGTTGGCAGGAGATTGACTATGCACTAACCATTAGACCAAAACTAACAACTACCCAAAAGGTTAGAATAATTCAAGAGCGAATGAAGGCGGCTCAGAGTCTGCAAAAGAGCTACGCAGAACAAAGGCATCGATCTTTGGAGTTTGAGGTAGAGGATCGAGTATTCTTCCATGTGTCTCCAACTAAAGGCATCATGAGGTTTGGCATAATGGGCAAACCTAGCCCTAGATATATCGGACCGTACCCCATTGTTCAACAAGTCGGGAAGGTAGCGTACTGTTTGGAACTACCACCTGAGCTGCCCCGAGTGCACAATGTCTTCCATGTGTCGTAGCTACGTAAGCATGTCCCTGATCCAACCTATATTATCACGCTGAATCCCACACAACTGAAGGAAGATTTATCTTATAAGGAACAACCAATTCCTATCTTAGACCGAAGGAAAAAGCAGCTCTGTAAGAAGACAATACCCCTAGTAAAAGTTCTGTAGATAAATCATGAGATTTCGAAAGTCACATGGAAATCAGAGCAAGAGATGCGATCTAAATACCCCCACTTATTTGAATGACCAGGTGCGTGCGAACTTTCGAGGATGAAACTTTCTTTTAGGGTGTAGAATGTGAAACCCCAGAAAAAAAGAATATTTATTTATTATTTCATATTATATTTACGTATATTTTTCTTGTTATTTATAATTATTATAATATTGGTCGATCTAGAATGCTTGAGCTCGTAGTGCTTTAATTTTTAGGAAATTTAGCGGAATAGCTCGAAGGTTAGTCGAACGGTCCAAGCCACAGGAATATTAGTCCTTCAAATTTCTATTCCTAAAGGAAAAAAAAAAAGAAAGTAGCAATGCAAAAGAGGGTAAGGGGGGAAGAGAAACCTAATGATTTAAACTCCTTTTTCCCTCTCTCTCTCCCCACGACCCTCTCCTCTCTCTCTCCCCACGACCCTCTCCTCTCTCTCAAGCCCCAGACTCTCTCTAGAGCCTCTCTCTCACATCATCTCTCTCTCTCTCTCTCTCTCTCTCTCTCTGTCTCTCGCTCTCCTATGAGCAGCCGGCCTCCGCCGCCATTGCCGCCCGACACCGCCGTTCTCTTTCTCTCCATCCTCTCTTTGTTCTCTTCATAAGTATTTCAAACCCTAGCCTAAAGTGT